>WBMZ01019223.1:0-26452 GCA_013400975.1 Atrichornis clamosus | reverse complement strand
AGAGAAATCAAGGCTTCTAAATATGTATAAACTGGTTTTCCTTAAAAAAAAAAGCACTATGTATCATACCCTGATGCTGAAATCAATTCTGAACTTGAAACACTAAAGTCAGACCCCACTTTTCAAATCTGACACAACAGGAATATTGAAAAAATTACTGCACTCATAAAAAAAAATAAGGTTAAGCTCATACAAAGTCCAGACCCAGCGGTCATCCTTGTTTTACTCCAATGAAAACTATTTAGAACTGCAGCCAGATGTTGCTGAATGCCAGGCTAATTCCACAACATTCATGTGTGCATGGAGTGAAGCCTGAAGGCAAGGGCAAGATCCCATTTCCCAGGAGGTGTTTCGTGCTCTGATCAGAGCACGTGGCTCTGCCATGCACCAAGAAGGCTGTGGAACCTACGTTTCGTTTTCTGCTCCGTTGGTCTTGTTCTTGCGCTGCTTCTGCTCGGTGCTTGCTGGAGGGGTCTGGCCCATCGCCGGTGGCTTCCGCTTTGCTAACATTTTTCGTTGTCTTTCTATTTCTTCCCGCTGGGAATTTATCCTTTCCTGTTGCCTGGAAAGCAGAGAGGAGAAAACACATGAAGCAGATAACTAAGGGTGTGCACTTGCTTGTCTTCAGCATCTGTTCTTACTAGACTGGAGCCATGAATTTCCAATCAGTTGTACTTGTAAGATTAGTAACAAAATATTTTTGTACAAAAAAGGGGGATGTGCCAAAACATGATGAGTCAGATTTTTAAAGGTATTTTTACATAAAAAGGAATTCTCTTCCTGGCTCACAGAAACCTTTCAGTAAGTGAAAGGTTTAATTCATGCAGAGGATAGCCAAAGGAGTTGCTAACCTCACAGAAACCCAGGATCCATGGCAAGTCAGTAACTTTCCACAAAGTTTTTCCTAGAAGGCTCTGTTCTAAATCTCAGATTTTCCCGTTAAAAGTATTCCTGAAGTCTGGTACTGTCTGAGAAAGTATCCTTACACTTCAAAAGTACAGTTAAGCTACCCTAAGTTCTCTGGAACATAACCAACACCATACCCCATTTCACTAAGAAACAGTCTCTCCTCCAAGATAAAAAGACTACGTTGAAACATTTTACAGTGATAAAAGTACCCTTGAAGTTTCAAGTCTAAATGGTCTAAGCATTTACATACCTAATTTCCTTTTAAAAAGGCACTGAGACTGCAGGTAAATATTCCAAATTTTTCCATGTCTTACAGTACAAACTAAGGAAGAATTATAAAGCCCTTAATCTGCACCTAACAAGAGCTGCACCTCCCTATCCAACTACAGGGAAGTGATGTGATTTTAAAGCATCGCACATAGCTCTCTCTAGTGCAATTAATTTGCCAAGTTCTACTTAAAGGTCTGGGCCAGGTGGGAATTGACTGGATATTTTCATTAACATCCTGCATAAAAGGGTCTCTGATCTTCATTTCCAGGTTTCTGCAACCCCTTTGATCACTGTTACCAGAAGGCAAAAAAAGTTAAATGGTATGGATTTTCTCTTTCAAGCTTCTCCACTTTCTACTTTAAAAAAAAAACAACAAACCCGAGCTAATTAGTCTTCTTTGACTAATATATGCAAGTATGCAAATCAAATTGATTTGCTTATGATATATGTGAGATTTTGGTTCACCCCTCCACCCTAAGCACTGCCCAGCCAAGTGGGTGCACTGAGGATTCCCAACAGGGAATAAGATTTGGCCCAGAGGCCAACACAAACCATTTCACTGCAGTTCAAGTCTCTGGAAGTTTCAGTGGAAACGTATTTCTCACTTCAGTGTGAAAACGTTCCCTATTGTCAGGAGTTCCTATCTGATCCTTCCATGCATCAGTCACACCATTCTCACATTCTGACGTGCAAGACACCATACACAACTGCTGGGGTTTTTTTGTTTCTGTCTCTGAAGACAGGCCTATTTGTCCTCACTTGATGAGGTTCTGGAAAGCATAGCCATCTGTCCACTGCTCGGTGAAGGACGCGCCGTGCCGCACCGTGGTGAAGTGCCCCAGCCTCAATCGATCCTGCATGCTCTTATCTCGGCATGCCATCTTCTCCTGCTTCGACTGAAAGCAAAATAAAGCCCACGTAAAAATACAAGTCATAAGTTAGCAGCTAAGATCTGTGCTGTGTTTTAAATCACCACCAATTCTTACCACTTTCTATTGTTTCAGTTCTGCTTATCTGAAACCCAGCTGAACATCATAGATCAAAATATTGTCAGTGCTTTGCATTGGTCTGACAGGCATTTGTCCACCTCCATCCTGACATTTCAGCCTCACTCTTCTCTCCTGATGACTGCCTGGGCAGCTCACTCATCCTATGATCAGTTGAAATCAGTCTGGCAGTAGGGTTAAAACTATCCCTTTGTATCAGCAGCTTAGCTAGACTACAGGCCTGGCTATGATCAGGCCCTTATGCAGGAGAAGAAGGAAGAAAATGCACCTTGGGTCACTGTTAAGACTAAGATACAGTGATCAGCCAGCTCAGTCCCAGTCTTGTACCATATCCAGAAGTGACACAATCTCACTTAGGTCACCAACATGCATAAACTCTGGTGGTGGTGTCTGTCACAGAGTGTTCCGGTGAGTGAGAGGAAATTTCCAAGGCCTGAGACGAGCAGCAAAATTTCAGTCAGACACGATCAGAGATGAACCAGCAAAGCTCCTCACTGGAGCTATAAGCATCAGTCTGAAAGCCAGGTCTACCTAACCTCACCCAGAGTTACAAATCCTCCCAAAGAGGAGAGTTCCAGTCAGCCAAAAACAATCAGCTCTGTGACAAAAGGTACAACTCAAACAGACTGCATGTCCCAGCCAGCACCCAGGTAGTTTTGCCCATGCAGTGACCACAAACAGTAAGTGTAATTGGCCGACAGGTGAAAGAGCAATCAAACCCCCACACTATCTAGCCATCAGGAAAGCTGGAAACTTTCAACACTGAAGCAGGATGGATGCTGGTTAACAGCAGCCTGGCACTGTCCCCAGTGTCTTTAATGTGTTGTTTTCAGTGTTACACAAAGCAATGATCTCCAACTTTGCTGTTTGAAAAAAGGTCTAAATCACCTGCTCATGTCCCAGAGTGTATCTGCAATTCCACTGCAAAATGGAACACTGCTTCTGCATTCCCAGACCTGCACAGTGTTGCTTTTCAGGTGTACAAGTTTCCAAATCAAGCAATGCCTGTTGCATTTAGAGCTTTATTTCACTTAAGCAAGAGATCACTCTGCAACTGTGCAAAGTAACCAAATCTGAGTTTTCTGAACCACTTCAGTCTTTGGATTATGTTCCTGTTTGCAGAGAAATAATTCAAGGCAGAATTCCAGTTGTGTTTTATCACTAAAGGAACAGCAGCAGGTTTTTACTGTTAAGAAGATAGAGATGTTTTCAAGGACATGAACTGTGACTGCAGAGATGTCCCCAGCTCACCTTTTCTATAAGAAGCTTCTTGCTCATCGTTACACATCGATTCAACCGCTCCTTGTACTTCTCCAGCATCTTCTGCTGCTCGTCTATCTGCCGTCTCAAATCACAGTTGGCCTAAAGTGAACATAGAACAAAGCCTGTGACTTTAAATCACTCGGAAGAGTCCAACTAAGTATCACCTAGGAAGAAGTTTCTCCAGCTAGCTCTAGGGATCAGATTGAAGTCAGCAAACCAACAGGATAAAAGAACAGGTTTTGCTTAGCAAAACATCCAAGACAAACTCTCAAATTTTTAACTAACATCTTAAGACCTCTCTAGAACAGAGAAGTTTTGTCATCCTAGCTTACATGTAAGGATCTAAGGTACAACAAGACTAAAGACAAGGAAAAGGATTTTAATTTTTTTAAAAAACATTTAAGACCTCGCCACAGCTACCAAGTCTGAAAATAGCTTAGTCATTCCTGGACTATCCTCCCTCTTTAGCCACAATACTGGCAGAGGAAAAGGATGGGGGAACTCCCTTTGTACTTTCAGTTAAATTCTTTATCGAGTCACTATCCATCAACCCCTCTACACAGATTGCTCCCAGTAGCAGCTGCTGATTCACAGCACTACAGCACGCAGCAGAGCTGTATGTGCAACCACCTTCATTAATAGAGAGTTAAATGTAACCATCTCCTTTCCAACTAGTAAGTCTGGTAAAACCAAAAATAATAATTAAAAATAAATAAATAGAAATAATCTATTTCCTGCTTCATGGATTGTTTCCCACAACCATCCTGACTCCGTGAGCTTGTCTGAGCTCTTTCAGGTGCTAAGACTAGACACACAAAGAGCCTTCCCTCTACTCCCTTTATGTACTTCCTAATGCTTTTCAACACTCCACAACAGCTGCCTCTCCAGCTGATGAAAGCTAAATCAATTAAAACTCCTCCACAAGATCTTTGACTTGAAGGTATTCATCTTTTAATGAAGAATACTAATGGGTTAAGAGCTTTATTCTTTTGGTTTGACCAAAGGATGTTCTCCTACGTGACTCTCCTCTGACTCTCATGAATGAGCATTTCAGAACACGACTTTCCAGGCTACTGAACATGGTGCCAAACAAAACGCACAGTCAGCTCCACAGGACTTAGAAGAGGGGAGTATCTGGGTGGAAGGAAAAGGGCAGTGGTGGAGTCACCATCCCTGGAAGTGTCCCAAAAACATGTGGATATGGCACTTGAGGATGTGGTTTAGTGGTGAACGTGGTGGTGGTGCTACACTGATGGTTGGACTCAGTGATCTTAAAGGTCTTTTCCAACCTTAATGATGCCATGATTCTGTGAATTCTGCACAGGAACCTCTTAGGTTAGCCAGCAAAATACACAAGTGTGCAACAGATCAAAGGGAATCCAACACTGAGCTACAACTCTGCACTGTTCAGCTCCAGACACTGCTTGGCTTCAAGCATGCCCAAACAGTCTCTACAAGCCAGACAATTATCCTGCAAGTAAGGGATGACCGGAGTTATCAGTGTCCACAGGCCAGACAATTATCCTGCAAGTACTGGATTTGTTTTACCTTGCAAGTATTGGTTCTACAGCTGGTATACAAGCCCCTGCTCTGCAGCCTGGCGGGCACAAGCATTCTAGGTACCTTTAAACAGCAGCTTTTAGAAGAGTTGTCCCACTTTAAATACTTACTCTTAGTAAGTCATCTATCCTCCCCTCCTTCTTCTCCAAGTCAGAGTTCTTACTGTTTTCTAGTGCAGATATTTTTTCCATTGTGAGGTCAGACTGTAGGGAAAAACCACCATAAACCACGTTTAAGACAAACAGATAATGCTTCAAATAGTCAGCACATAACACCCAAATGTAACCCACTCTGATCTGAACTGCTGGGTCTAAGAAGGACTGACCCCCTGCATCTCTGCAATCAGGGGAAGAAGGTTCTCCATTATCGTTTTGTTATTGCATGGTGGGCTCCTCCAGCACAGGAGGTGCAGTCAGTTAGCACAGAGATGCTCTGGAGAGCACAAACTGGTTAACTCTTAACAGCATAAAATATATTCTGTGTCCTGCAAATTTTACATTTATAGTTGAGTTTTGCACACTCCTTGGTGGTCTCTATGCAGGAGAGCTTGTACAGCCCTCAGCTGGAATATCAAATTTGTAAGATCTTTCATGGGCACAGACAACTGCCTGCAGACAAAGACAACACCTGTGGGCTTTAAAGTGGTCTTGACAGAAAATACACATTTTCCCTTCAAAATATAGTAACAGATTGGCAGCAGAAATCTTGGGCACAAGTTTTTGTTTCTGATATACAGATGTATTAGTACCCACTGGGGACAGGAGCTTTATAGTTCTTGAGTGAAACCTATTTGGAAAGTTTTATGGGGTGCAGCACATCTCAAATACCTTCAGCAGTGAAGTGAGGGTTATACCCAGGAACAGAAGACACACACTATAATCTTTGAGTATTTCAAATTCAGCACTCTGATTAAAGGGTAGGGGGAAAAAAAGGGGAAGGACTCAGCATGTAGATGAACACAGCATTTAAAACAGCCAAGTCAACACAGAGGAAACTCTCCAGGACTGCACACACAGATTTCACACTTATGGCTAGCAGGCACCTATTCTGTTTCTGAGTAGAGATAGCAGAGACTCACCTATGGAGTTGTTATATAACTGTTCTCCAAATTTCAGACTTGCCAGGAAGCCAACACCATGGAGTAAGAGACAAACTTGGCTGACTGTTGCTTCCCTACACATACTCAGTGTGGGAAAGCTCAGAGCATGTGCCAGCACTGCACATCAAGCAAGATGGGCCTAAAACCAGAAAGACAAAGAGGAGGCCTGGGCAGGTCACCTCACCTCTGCCTTAACTTGGTTCTTGCTTCCTGCCTGCAGGAAAAATGTGTGAGAAAAGCTTTGCCATGGGAAGCACCGTGCAGGATGTCTGTGGAGAACAGGGGCTGCAGCCAGTGGTCAAACAGCAGGAAGTTTCTTTAGTAAGTGACTGTTATTTCACTTTGGCAAGTGCAGAGACATGCTTGCCCTGTGTCAGGTGAAGTCGTGTTTCAGGATACACGCTCTTACATGTGACTTCATCCCAAGTCACCTCAGAGCACTCAGGCCCTAGTACTGACTGAAAACACTGAGGAAATCACATCATGCTGACTTGCTTTTGGTTGCCACAAGTGATTCAAGCTGAGAATCACTGAAGTTTATCTAATTTTTAATTCTGTCAACTCCAAACAGGCTTGGAAGGGAAAAACCAAGAATGTGCACATGTCCTCATCATGCAGCCAAACATCTTCCTGGATTCTTTCCTGTAAGAAACCCAGACCTCTGGGGAATATAACAAAACTGAACACTGGCAGAAAGCTTGCTCAGATAATGTCTTGCTAAGAACATAGTCCTTGTGGGCACGTTAAGCACAGGAGAGAATAAAAACACCTTGTTCCCTCCAGGCGGGACCACTATTTTAACCATGGGTGTTGGGACAGCAAAGATTGACAGTATCTCTGGCAAGTTCTTGAGTTCTGGCATCATTCTCACAAAAAGACCTCTCCATGCACTGGCAGGAAAGAGGGATCTTCCCAGACCTGTATTTTAACAATACAGACAACAAAAGTGACCCTAGTGACAGGACAGAGCTCAAATTTGAGTGAGTGAGTACCCCCAGAGAAGGGATTACTGTCCCTGGTGCACAAAGGACTTGTACCACCTGCAGGGTTAATGGAGAATGAACCTTCCCAGCAACAAAGTCAACTCTGACACAGACTGATGTGAGGAAATGATTTTTTAAAAATTGCTCAAGGGACGACACAGAGAGATCAGAATGAAAATCCAAAGAAGATTAAAAGCAGACTTGGAGAAGAAATAAACCAGGTGCCTTGCAGATAAAGCTGAGCATCCTGGTAAGCAAAAGAAGATGACACAGCTAAAAGAATCTCCGTAATTTAAAAGATACCAAAAAGACAGCAGTACAGTCAGAAGAGCTACTCCTCTTCTTGACTCCAGGTCAGTGAAGTTGCTGAGAAGTACTGTTAGGAACACCTTGACAGGACAAACTATTCCATGGGTGAACGCTGCAGAGGTCAAAGAGCTGCCAGCCAGACTGTGGCTATTTGTACCACAAGCAGTGGGACGCACCCATGACCCACTGCTTGAACAGAGACATTCACAACTATCACTCAGGCTTCCTTCACACCTTCACTTCCAGAGAGAGGAAGAACATTGAGGATACAACAGAGCAGAAACAGACTGAGCTGAGGTGTTCCTCTCTCAAGCACAGTCACACACAGCTGATGAACTGCCCACAGCACTCACTGACACAGAAAAGCCTCAGCAGCAGAATGGACAAATTCCAGCAGCAGCAACTGAAAACATCCTTTACAGGATAAGGAACAAAGTTCAGAGCAATTCACTTCACTCAGTAGTTACAGACAGGGTTGGGAATACTTGCTCTTCTCACTGGAAACATCATGTCCACTACCAGTGGCACCCTCTGGCACAGCAGACATGCTGCAGCAAGCTTCAACCTCACATTTCAAGAGTTGTATCGTCTAGTGAGCTATACCTGTGACTGTTTGTGCTGGATGGAAATCTGTTTTTGGGAAGTGCAGGAATGCTCAGTGTTCCCTGATCCGGTAGAAGATGGGCTGCCTTGCTGGGCCTGTAAAAGAAAGTTGTGTATTGTTATATGTCCCTCAGCACGATCACCAGTGCCCATGCAGATACATTCATCTCCACACTGGAGCTGCAGCCTTGCCTGCACCATACTTTCATGTTCAAGTTTAAGGATGCTCTAGAGAGTCAGTTCAGTAAAACCAGAGCCAGTTTCTTTCAAAAAGCCTGGCCCAACCTACTAAAGACAAAGCTTGTAAAACCTGATAACTCATAGGAGCTGAGATTAAGCAAGGACAAATCAAACACTCCTCACAACAAGACTACACTTCATTCTTTTGCTTTTGTGTATCTACCAGACTAGCCTCTCAGATGATATAATTTTGATCTACGTAAGATTTTGAGCTGTTAACTTAAAACTCATGCCATTTTATTAAACAAGCAAAGCCTGGGACTTAGACCTTTTCACAAGGAAGATGAACTTACCAGAAGGTGGTAGACTGGGGTCAGCAAAAACGAGGCTGCACTTGGGCAGAAAAGCTTCGAATTCCCCATCCCTTAACTAGACATATGCCTTAGGATTCAAATCTTTTTGGAGCTGCTCACCGAGACAAAAGTAAAACAGAGGCCACCTCCCCTCTGTGCCAGCTGCTCATTCTCTAGCCGCTGCTTCGCCAGCATCACCGACATCAGCGTTGGCAGAGCAGAGTGTTCCTCCTGCGGCTCCTTGGCTGCGCTGCCGTCTACCCCGTACAGCGGCTGCTCCACTCGCCGCTGCAACACAGTCAAAAAACAGACAATGAACTACGTTTTTGTTTGGTTTTTTTTTACTTAAAATAAAAAGCGATTCTCTGACTCTGCTAAAATTGTTGTCAGCGAAGCAGCAGCTCAGGAATGAGCAGGCAGCGTGGTGAGGATCTGATAACTCAAACAGGACTCCTGCAGTGATTGTTCCAATGGCAGACATCAAAAAGGAAATGAAGTTAACAATTTAAAAAAAACCCCTAATGAACACACAAGACAGAATTCCTTGTCAGTTAACATTCCCCCCTTTCCTTTGTAAATGCATGTGTTTCAGAGTCAGTGGGGCAAAACAGATTGCAAATCCAAAAATCTATATTGGGATTCTGGTCAATGCATTCACAATTATATTTTTGGATGTTTCTTAGGGACTCCTTTTCAAACAGCCAGTTTAATGATATACTGTTATTCTGGTGAAGTAAACTGAGCCACAACTGCTAAATGGCAGCAACCTAACCATATCCAGGACCCAGACATCAGGGTAAGCTCTCTTCTGTCATTACAGCTGGGGCCCATCTCCTGCAAGGTAAGCAAAGTACTAATGCATTCCCAAAATCTCTTAAAGGTCCATTACATCTCTTAAAGGCCAGCTCCCTTCTCCTGCAGTAGAGTAATTTTCCAACTGTCATAGAGGAATTGGGTTTAACAAGAACAATGATCACCTGAGCTACACTGATTACAGCACTCAGTATCTCACTGCCCTGGCTTCCAAAGCCACCCCATCACTGCTAAAACTTGGCAGACTGGGTAATAATCATCCAAGTCCTTCCAAGCCATAACTCCAGGCCTGACAAATGCCTCAGAGAAAGTGAAGTCAAGTCAGGCTTCAGTTTTTCTTAAAGACCTAAACTGCAACCTGAAGCATGTTTTCTGGCTAACATTACCAAAGTAAAGAGTGTGCTTCCTTCCCCGAAGGAATGCTCATGCCTGAGAGCAGCCTTGCAAGAGTCTCAAGACCTGCAGATCATTCTGATCAAATAAGGAGTGAGGCAATTCAAGCAGTCAAGAGATTTGAAGACAAGAAGTAACATCCTGAAGCCATTACAATTCCTCTTCAAGTTCTGATTGCAGAAATTTTCCAGTACAGTACAGATTAATTCAGGTCTGGAGTAAGTTTGTCTCATGTTAAAGACACTTTAACACTCTGCTTCCTTCCTAGATCACACTGACACCTGGAATGGCTAAGATACTCAATGTTCTCCAATTTTCACTCATCCTCCCATTTTTGAGGCTTAGATCAAACCACTGACATTCAATTTGTAAGAAGAGGACAGATCTTGCAAAGGCCTGGAATAGTTTGTTATGATAAGCAAACATCACAGGTTTACTCCAAGAGTAAAGAACAGAAGATAAACACAAGCACCTGTCTCAAACTGGCCTGGCTGAAACTAAATGCAACATCAATATTCACCAGAAATACTCTGTTCAAACTTTTACCTACTGAACACAAACAAGTGTAGAGAAGAAAACCAAAGGAAGAATCCACTTGTCCCAGTGTAGGGTATCTAATCTGCTGGAATAAAGAATTGTCCCTAAGCACTCACAACATTCAGAGATGCTATTTCTTCATTAACTTCTCTTTAAAGAGATGTATTAGTGAATTAACACATGATAGGATGAAAGGCCATTCAAGCAATAAGATGTATTTTAATTTTTAGAAACATTAAGAAGTATCTAGAAGCATATGTGATCATCTCCCTTCAAGCAACATTACAATGCTCCTGAAATATAGCAACACGTGGAATTCTGAGCAGAGTGTTCAGTGTAGTACATTCAGGAACTCAGCAAAGGTCTCCGCAGAATAATATAATCACTAAAGACTTTGCATTTGGTTTTGGGAATACCAACCTTTCCCACAATGCTCCAGACTTTTGTGACACTCAACAAATACTGAAAGTTTTTTAAGAGGGGCCCAGGCAATGGTCAAAACTAAAGCTCAGGCACCAGAGCCTCTGAATATTGCTTTGCTAGTTGCAACGACTGTTTTTTTAGCAGCTCTGTGCTAAAATGGCTTAAAAACACTGGTTACTTCTTCACATCCAGATCTCACAGAAATGCTGTGACAGCAAAGTGGAATTACGTAACAAAAAATAGCACCAGCTATGCATGTGCACACACTTCTCTGCAAGCTTTTGCTAAGCCCCTTGCAAGTCACATGCAAAGACGTTCCCAATATAATTACGGTGCACACATTGTTCAGGATACCCAAGGGCTCCGATCAAATCAGAGTATCACTAACTAGTGCTGCACAAATACACAACATACACCCAACTCCAAGAAGAAGTTCATGTGCTACAATGGAATACAGGGTAACTAATGGGTCAGTTCCACCTTTATTAAGGACAGGGATCCCTCTGTAACCACAGAGCACGTTAGAAACATTAATCTTGCACACCTTAAGCTCAGATATTCCTGTCAGCTACGGCTGGACTAGCCGGTGTCCCAGGGTCCTAGACATGGCTTCGCTCTCAGGACCCAGTTTCAGATTTAAAATGAAGAACAAGCCAAATCACTCACCAAGAGACACTTGCCTGTTCAGAACCTTGTATTACCTGTCTAAAGCACAGCCACCAAGTTAACCAATGCAAGGCCACCAGCTGTGTCACCAAGAACACTCACCGGCAAGGGGTTGGATAAGGAATGCTGCGGCGAGGATCTGGCAACGGGCGGCACACTTCTACCGGGACTGGTTCCTGGGCCACTGCCCCCAGCAAACTGGGCACAGAAACAGATTGCATCATCAGCAATTCCACAGAGATACTACATTGAACCAAATTTAACACAGACAGAAGAAACACATTAATCTTACAAACGAAGTCTTACAGCCTTCAGGGACTCATTTAAATGAACTGAACATAAATTAGGAGGAAAACCTTAACACTTCACGCAGTTTTCAAAAATAACAGCAGAAGTACTTCAGACAAACAGTTGTCATTGCACCAGGTACATTTTCCTTTGTAATACAAAGAGATATAAACGTGCACACTTGGCCACAGATCAGTTATTTACTGTATGGAATTAGGAAGCCCATTCCCTGTGAGAGACGTGTCTGATGTGCCTCACAGGAGTGGCAAGGAATGTTCACCTCCACTGAAGCACCTGTGCCAGTCACTGGTAGAGGCAGGACAGGTAAGCAGTTGGGAAACTGCTCCGGTTGGTAGAGAAATCCCTACAGTGTACCACTCATAAAAAAAACTTTACCCAGAAAAGAAGTAAGCACTAATAAGCACTTAATTTCTGACTCCAAGTTGCTCCGTAAAATAAAGAACAAGCTTAAGAGAAAAGTTGCAGCTCTGGGTTGTGCAGACCTAGAACAACTTCTGATATTATGCAATGCAAAAAGAATACTGATTTTTAGGATGTCCATCACTGTTTTGGAGAGGGGTTTCCATGTCCCATGAGGTGCCAGCCTCCCATGAGGAGTTTTTCTTAAGAGGGAACTCTGTAAACAACTTCCCACTCCAATCAGCAGGATTGTGTAGGTGGGCTCTTTTGCAGCACGGGACCTGTATCAAAATTGTTTATATAGAGACATCCTCAACTGAGATCCAGGTTCCAATGGAAATCAACCTCAAACATATACTTCAGTGAAAAAGAATGCCTTATCAACAGTTCAACTAAATGTTAAAAGTCAACTTCCTTGTATCCTCTGCCTAATCAGATCTGAGCGTATCAGGTTGACATCATCAATCCATGATCCCAATGATGGATCAGTAACAGAAGTCATATCACAAACTTCCATCTACAGATTTTGCAAAATATGAATTCAAGCAGATTTGTCAATGTAAAGGTTCTTACCTCAAAATAATCGCTAATTTTATGTCCTCTAGGAGTGCCTTTTCCTAATAAGGAAAGCAAAGGATTAAAATAAGAGTTGTACTTTCAAGAACAGAAGTTACCATGCCATTCTAAAAACCTCCTCCTACATTTTGACACTCCTTTTCCTGTTCAGTGCAACACCTATCACAACAAAGCTTCTGCACAACAAAAGCCTGCCCCAGGGTTACAGCCCCTATGCTCTTGTTGGGAGGCTCTACAGTTGACAATTCAATTAACTCTGAATTCCAAACATGTCAGATCCAATCAAACAGCATTTGCACTTCTTGAAGTACTTAGAAAACACTAAAGGTCTTGACTGCTGCATAGGTTCTCCAAAATTTCCTGCAAGACAAGGCAAGCAAAGGGTACTTTTACTCCTCTGCCTTCAGATAAATTACTGCATATTAGATCTCTCACAAGTATTCCTATAAGAGTTTGAGAGATAATTAGCAGTGCCTTAACATCAGCTCATTAAAACTTAGCCCTTTTCTCTTATAATAATATTATCAAAGAAGTTCTGTCAACTCAATTCTCATTACTTTCTTGTTGAAGAGTAAAAGAAATCAAAATCTGCCCCCCTCTTCCATTTGCTAGAAAATCTGAACTTGAATTGAACATGCCAGGTTTTCCACAGCACTTAGGACAGCACTGCCTGCTTGGGCACAGTTTGTTCCTGGTTTATTGTGGCGAGAACTTGCTCTAACAAGGCAAGCACATGTCTTAGAAAGCAAGGAAGAGCATATTCTGAAGTGTGGCTGCTGTATATGTAGCGAAACAGGACCAAACAGCACTTCAGGGCAGCATATGAAGCCTCTGGGCAGCCTGTCCCATAATAATACAAAAGTTTCCGTGAATAAGCCGAGTATTTTCCTGCCAATGAGGATAACAAGACTCCCAGAAGAGCATACACCACCATGGAGTAGTTTGTAACAAGCTGCCTGACACACCCTTGAGAAGAGCCATTAGTTTCCTAGGACACTGCCTGTGCACAACGTGCCTGAGTTACCAAGCGCTTGGCAATTCTGCAGCAGGGTCGGAGCATGGATTACCTTGACTGGTCTCATATGCTTCTGCTTTCCTCTTCCTATTCCGCTGGTCATTCTGCTTTTTCTCAGGAGTCTGTTAAACAATACTTCCAAAATTAACATTTCTGCAGTTACTCAAAGATTTAAAGAAAATGCCCAAACACGATAATCTGTTCCATATCCCCCGTGGCCATTTCATTTCTCTGGTGCATTTGTTTCTATCGCTGGTACTTAAAGAAACAACTGGTCTCAAATAGCTGTTACCTTCTCATAGATCTGCTGTAGGAGGGAGAAAATGTGGTTAACGAGGAGGTACATTTATATTTTCTATTTCAGCTGCAGCAAGCCAGCCTCTACTGTCCAGTGACCTCACAGGGTTAGCAGAGCAAGCTCAAACACTTATAAAAACCTGTGTAAACCATTTCAAGGTGATCATAGTACTGGTACAAGGGGAATAATGATGAGAGGTTTAAGTACTGACATCCAAATTTGCAGTCCAGTCACAGTCTCCCAGGCCAATTCACCTTGCCTGCAGGTAATGCTTCTTCTCAAAGCCCATGTCAGATGGCTACAAGAACTATCCCTGGATAGCAACCAGGAGAAAGTTGTCCCAGATGCAGCAATTCACTTGGACTTCTGTTTGCTCCTCATCTGCTCTCATCAAAGTCAAGAGTCAGTTGCAGGTGCCATTTCTGTGAGCATCCAGAGACCTGAAGGGCAGCTGATCAGTGGTTTTACGTACAATCAATGTATTTATGCACAGGCACAATATAGAGCACAGTTGACAGGCCTGAGGGCTCCAGAAGTGTCATGCTTTTCTGTCTGTACAAGGCTAGCAAGCCTAAATATGTAAGAATGGAGGAGGCCCTGGCACAGTACTTTCCCCATCACCACGGTCACATCTGTGCCCAAACCTGCTGAAGACACTGGGAAGCACTGCTGGAAGCAGCACACTGACGCTGCTGGAAAGAGAGATGTCTTGTCATTCCCATCACCATCATCATTTTAAAAACATCTCTTACCGCAAAGGGTCACAAATAATTCCCAAGCTGTTCTACAACCAATTATAGAATTGTAGAATAATTCCCAAAATGTTCTACAACCACTGCAGCCATCACTAAACTATAGCCTGGAAGCAGGGAGAAAATCACAGCATGCAAAACACAGCCCTGGGGGAGGGAAAGCCATGGCCAGAGAGTCTGTGGTGAACCTAAGTTTCATGCTCTTTGGAACCCAAGCCTCAAGTACCCTGTTTAAAGATCTCTGCCAAAAGACTTGCACACAGTAAGCACTGAAATCAATCTCCCTCCTTTAGTAGGATAAGGATGAAGTTGAATCTAAACCTGGCTGTGTTCCCAGTGGGTGCTGGACATCGACAGCCCCATGTTACCAGCTAGGCACTCAGACACAGTGTTGTTTAGGTAAGAGGATGGAGAGGATGTTAAGACAAAAGTAGTTATTGTGTCTGCAAGGTACTTTTTTAGAATGAGGGGACTGAAACCTCCATAACTATGTAGAGACTTGCTGCTCCAGCCCCTGTATGTGTAAAAGTCAGTGACATTGCCTCCTCACTGTGTAGTGAAGAGCAGCTCCTGAGCAGCGTTGGCGTGACTGTAACACCACAGGCTTCATTACAGCCTCCATGGAGCTGTGAGTGTATTAATGAGATTCAGTTTAAGTTGTTTTTCCATTCAAGCACTTACGTAACAAAAATGACACACAACATTATGTGTTACAGACTGAAAAAGCAAGGAATGGGAGATTTGAGTATGTCAGCTTGGTCAATTTAAATCTTCCCACAACAACTCTTAAAAAAAAAAAAGATTAATGAATACTCAGATTTCCACTATTAACTACACTTACTTTATGGAGTTCAAGATATTGCATTCTCAAGAGTCCTAGCTTCATCAGACCCCTCATATCAGTACTGCCATATAATAGAGGGCAATATGATCCAAAACTTACCTGATAACTGTGGGGAAAGTTAATAAGAAATGTGTAAGAAAATGCACTTGAATTTGAAATTTTGGTGTATTCACAAGGAATTTTCAAGTAAAAATTTAACTACAATTAATGCTGCTGCTTTAGCAAGCATTTTGAAATAGTTAATCCTAGAGCAGTGAGATTAACCAGGGACAGAGCACCAATTTTCAGCTCCGCACACGTCCACAGAGCAATCCAGAAAAACGCTCTGCCATGTACAGACTTAGCAAACTCACGTATTTGATAGAAATGGCAAACTTTTCCATTAATGCTCTCTGGCTTTTTCAAAAGTATATCCAAAACAAATCCCAATGCAGTTGAAAACAGTTTCCTAAGATGAGCTTTACGGATGCTGTGTTTGGGATTGGGTAACATCTGCCTGGAATGGTGGGAAGCTTCGAAGAGGAGCTTCACAGAGTCGTCCAAAGCCTGCAGGGTCAAGCTCCAGACTAAATACTTCCCTAGTCCCTTTCACACTCTAAACTAAGACTACTGTCGCTTACTCTCATACAACTTCTTCTATGTTTTGAGTTCAGTCATGTTCACCTTAAACACAACTACCCCGAGGAGTTGGGCCTGCTTACCTCCAATTCTTTATCGCTCAGAGAGCCCACGCTGCACAAGCTCTGGTTGGAAGACTCACTATTTAATGGACCCTAGTGAAAAACAAGCAAAGACTGTTAGAAACAATCTCCCTACAAGGCAGACCCGTCCTATCAAACACTCAATCTCTGGGCTAACTACGCTCCACGTGGCTACAGCAGCATCACAGGTCAAACTCCCAGACATGGGATGGGGCACTAAGAGGCTTCAGAAGCCATTTGCAGGACAGTTGGATTGTTGGACAATCTTTTCTCAGGAAAATGATCCAGCTTTTGGAATATTTCTGCATCAATTTATATCCTAACTGCTCTATTTAACCACATCCACAGAACAGCCAAGGTTTGAGGAAGAAAACCTTCTGATTTGTTGAGTAGCAGGAGTTCCAAGCTCAGCTCTCCAGGCAAGCATCTGCTTGACCCTGAGCTAAGCATTCAGAGGCGTTTTCCATCTGGCAAGGCAGCTATTACTGTTATCAGATGCTGGCTGTACCACTGATTAAATGTGTAATTTTATGCTTTTTTTAACACTAGGAAAGTGAACAAGTGAAAGTTGTGTTAACAGCAGTACAACTGGTATCCATAATACAATCTTTCCCACTTGGCTATTTTATGGATCCACGTGACCTGCCCACAGAGCAGCTGCTCCCACCAGGCCAAAGCACAAACTCAAGAGGCTGGAATAGATTTACCAAAATCATAGCCAGGTACCTCAAGAGACTGCTGCATCTTTGCAGGCTCTGCTAGATACACATCTGCATTTTTACATACGCAAGCAGTCTGAAAATTATTTAAGATCTCTATAAAAACTGGTTTTAAAAGGAAAAAGTGAATCATGCAAAGTCACTGTGTTTTAGCCTGACACAAAAGTATCCTCCTACAGATCTAACTTAAGAAATGAAGACAAATTTGACAAAGATGTAAAAACAAGATTCACAATTAATGATGGAATGTATTAACAGGAAGAATGACATGATAAAGCCAGTTCTTCATTAATAACTTGTGAGCATCTTTTCACCAAGATTCATTCTATTTTGGCATTCTTAACTTCGCAGTAACCACTTCCCACCAATCAACCTTTCCTCAAACAAAGCCACACTTGTTACACACTTGAGCAGAAGACTCAAGCGGTGGGGTGGGGGAGAAGTCTTAACACCACAGGCAAACCCCACAGTAGGTAATTTTTGAGTGGACCAGTTCTCCCTCCCCTATTTAGGGGACAAACACCACCACCAAATTAAGCTGGTGACATAATCTAGCTAGTACTAACCCCAATTCCCACAGGCATATGCTGAAAGTAAAGGTTCTATTTCCTTTCTGTGTTCACTATGACTGTTAAATACCAAATTTGTTTCTCCTAAAATGACATGCTCAGTTGCTTCAACAAAAAAAATAAGAAAATCCAACACCCGAATCGCTCAAGAAGCTAAATATTTAGGATTCCCTTTTAAAAGCAAATTACTTAAGAGAAAATTTGCAGGTTTACATTCTTTAGGCCATACCATTACCCCTTCAAAGGATCACACAAACAGCTCACCTCATCTCTTCAGCAATAGTTGCTTTTTAAGCAAAGCAACAAGCTCCTCACCACCCAATGTGATGCTCACAAATGTTACAGGTACAACTCTTGGCTACTTCAGGGATTTACTCCTTGGCCAACAGGACTTAATGTAAGTGCCAACACTAACCTTAGCTACATCCATGTGAAAGCCTCACTGCTAAAAAATTGCAAAATCTTATGGCAAGTGGCAACAGAAAGTGAATCCTTCCAACCAGGAGAAAAGCTTGTTTAATGCTGCCCTCCAAAATCCTTCCCTTCTCTCAGGAACTCCAACCCCAACAGCACATCTGAGGCACCAACCAACCTCCTGTGCCAGGTGAGAGCTTGCAAGATGCAGGAGCATCTCTTCAAACAAGCACTTGCTGGTCTCACATTAGGGTTCTGATGTGATGAAGATGAAAGTGGAAGTTGTTTCCACATTTGCATAAATCTCACTGCCTCCATTTTGCACATGGATAGCGAATGACAGGAGCAGCTGCTCATAAGTGCCACATTTGAACTTTCCAGGAACATCGTGATTGAAGAGGAATGTCAGTGGTTTACACAGGACAATTCTTCTGCAAGGCATCTGTATTGTGTGATCACCCGGAGAATTAACTGATGGAGACACCTATAGCTAGAAATTATACTAAGATTTTTTTCCAGAAACACAAGTTTATCCTCTCCGATACAAGAAATCCACTCAGTTTGCACCTGAATGCAAAGTCCTGGGATGCAAGCAGCTGGAAAAATGTCTAATACGAAATCCACAATGTTTTTCTTACTTCTAGTGTTACAACTACCTGCACTGACTACCCTGTGTGGGAAATTTTCAGCTCTACCAGCTGGAATCAAACCCATTTTTTGCATCAATAAAAGAGTAGTTCAGTGCTGATCAGGTTCTTGAAGAGCAAAAATCTCTATTTTTCCCTTTTTTTTAAGCTTCCTCTAGAACCTACACTGATGGCCTGGTAAAATTGAACGCAGTGCAGTAGTAGAAAGGGTGAGAAGGAAACAACTCCTTCATTATGGAACAGGAACAAAACAGGTTGTCATAGTCTACAGGAATCCAGCAAATTTCACTGTCACACGTATCGATTTGTGAACAAATGCATAATTAATTATTTGTAGGCGTGTTTTAACCCATTTCTACTGCATGATCTTCCCTTTCCCCTGATTACCTTTGAGAGGACCTTCTGCTATAATTTTTCTTACTCTAAAGGATTAGACTTTTACAGATAAGAGCTGAACTTGGCAAAGTTGGCAGAAAGTCCTGTTTTGAGGCATTCTGGCTATGGAAACTCAAATTGCTCACTAGAACGTGCTGTACTCAAACCAATAAAGATGCAATACCTAGGATGTTTCAGGAACATGACCTAGTGCTCAGCTGCACCTCTTCTCATGTAGTGAGGCAAGAAAAAGGAAAAGCAAGTTTTCCTGATTATCCAGATAAGGTTAGGTGTGAAATTAGGTATCAACTGCTCAGAGCAACAGGTTAAGCCGTGGATATGAGAAACCATGTATCTGAGTATCTCCCCTAAACTAACAGTCAGTGAATGTGTGTACAAAAAACCCTTCAAATTTATATTTTATCATTCCTGACTGTTTATATTTAACTCAGCAACTGACTTGGGATAAATGTTTGGTACTTAATTTAGCTTATCATTTTTAAGTGGTCATGACACAAAAGGAATTAAAGGAATGAACCTGAATTTTGGAAAAAAACCCCAAGTAAGCAAAGGCAAAGAACATTAACATCAGAATATTGCCAGGGAAGTAGCAGTGGGGAATAATAAACATGCAACAATTTACACAGGAAGGGCTTATGAATTTTGTCCCAGAAGTCATCTGGCTTTTCTAGCATAGACCACTTTGGACTAATACTGCACTTCTCTGCTCTCACTTCCAGCCCACTCATCCACTGTGCCCTGTCAAGGGAATCGGTGATGAGGCTCAGCAAAAATTCAAAATACGTGGGTCATCTGAAACAAGCTAATAGTTCCTATAGTGTTTACCCAAATGACAAGCACAAGAACAGCATACACTTCCTCCTCCACAAGGAATTTCTCTCTCAGATAAGCTGGAATGCTCTTTTCCCTTATGATTCACCTATCAACTGCTGCTTCGAAGTCTGTGACCTACCTATGCACAACAAAGCCTCCATGTTGGGAAGTGGATGCAGCAGTAGCAGGCATTTTCAAGACTCCTACTCAGAGGCAAGAACTTAAAATCTGGCCACTCACAGGAGCTGGTTAGTCATTTCTCCCTTTGCCAGAATCCCTGGAAAGGCCACAAGTGAAGCTCCGATGGCTGAGGCTTCAAAAGAAACAACTTATCCTGCTAATAGCTCCCACCAGATCATCTAGAACAATGCCAGGCTGACTCACCCCCCTTACCATCTCCTGCCTCCCATGACTTGTGCATTTCCACAGCCTCTCCAAGCTCCCAGAAATGATCCATCACTCCACAGCTCAAGTTGGGCAGTCTCCATTTTGTGTTCTCCAATTCCTCGTACTGAAAGGGAGCTCTAGGAATTCCAGCTGCCTAGCCAGAGTCTCCAACATAGGCTTACAGCAATGTGCACTGCAAAATTCTCTTGCTGTCTAAATGGAGGAGACATGGAGACAGACATGCTTCATTACCTCAAGCCAAGGTAACCCGAATTCCTCTGAATTCTGTAGCAAATCAAGAGATTTCAAAGGAAAAGAGTCAATCCTTAGTTTCACTGAAGGTTAGTGCTGACTCCACACAGGTTACATGGAAGTGAAATGGTTGAACGGTTTTACAGTTACTCTGGTCCAGTGCTACTGTGTCAGACAGGTTTGATTAACATATTCCTATCTTATTTCAAGCATCACGTAAGTATGAGAAATACAACCTGCTTCTTAATTGGACCTTTAGAAAAGCTCAGTATTATGGCCAATAATGAAATCCCTGAATCACCAAAGTGTTTTTGCCACGAGAAGTTAATCTACTCTCAGACGCTCACAGGTAACCCCCGCTCTATCAGATGGGTAAGCAGATTTGCAGCAGGATTTGCTTGGCTTCCATTATGCCTCAAGAGTTCTCTCTGGTTGGAAATACAGTATTTTTATTTTATTGATGGCAAACTGGACAGAAGGATCACACAACTCATTCTAACCCTCAGCACAGAAGCAGAAATAGAACTGGGACCTGACAACTATTTCTGGGCTGTAGCAGCCAGACAACACATTTGAAATAAGTAATGTTGCACACAGAAGCATCTAAACAATTTTCAAGTATCTGGCATAAAGTCCTGGCACATTCTGTGGCAGCTGATAAATTCAATTCTAAGTTTCAAAACTCTTATTAACTGGTTCTTCTGGTGGCCTGTGACACCTGTTAGGGACCACCATTGTGCAGCACCACTTCCCTCCAAGGAGGACATGATTATCCTCAAACACAAATTCTCAACACAGTAACTTTGCTACTAAAACTTTTGCTGAGTAGATCACAGAACTGGAGTTCCTAAAGTGATCAAGACTGCAAAAGTGACAGAGAAAGAGTAAAAACCAAACTAACACAAGCAAATACTGTTGTTTATGAACAATTTTTTGGAGGCAGATTCCGATGCATTACCTCAAAGGAGGAGGAAAGGGAGCACTAGCTACCACCAAGATCAATACTTCTTCAATTCTGGCACAGTCAGATGGATCTACAAGATTCCTACAGCCTGGTTACTCTCCCTAGAAGTACTTCAGCCTTTTTAGTTTAAATATAAAAGTGGCACAAAGAGCTTGGTTTGCAAATCTTTTAAAGACCAAACTTGTAGAATATACACGTGCTGCTGTGAGGACCCACCCTGGTTAAGTCTGAGACAAGCTGTGTGCATATACAGATTCACCCATCACAACTACTTATTCCAATTCTTATCCAGGAAAAGTCTGTGGAAATGACACAAATCCTTGGAGTTAACCCACCTGATATCATAAAGGCAGCACCCAAACAAGGGGAAGGGAAGCAGAAGATGAGACTAGACAAAATTAAACAATATTAACTAGAGAAACAACTCACATTTTGCCTCCTGGGCCTCCTGACCCAAGGAAGATGTCTGGCAGGATAATGTCTCAAGGGAATGCACTTACGTTTTCCCAGTAAGTAAATATAAACAGGAGCTAAATGAGCAGGAACAGTCAGTGTCAGAGCATCATTCAGGGACTTGTGCTGCAAATTTGGGTAAGAATGGCACTTCACCATATGGCAAGAATAGACATCTAAGCATCACTGGCTTTTTGAAGCTATCTAGTGGCCTGGATGAACCACAGGAATATAACAGTTGCCTAGAAACATTCCTTGCTCATGAATTTGATTCCATGAATTTACTCCAAGCTTCTAGTTGAAGAAATATATTCCTCAGCTACTAAGTAAGAAACTTCATCACAGACTTGCAACAGAATTTTGAGGCATTTGGGGCTGCAAATGACCTCGGTCATCAGGTTGTGCCTTGAGCTACCACAGGAGGTGACAGCACACAGCTGTTTCTAGAACAGTTTAGGATGTCTGTCCTCTACCACTGTTACTGGAAAGCTCTTCCAGAATCCCATGATTCTGATGGCTAGAAGCTTTTTTCTAGTTTCCAGCCTGAAAATTCATTCTAGATCAGCTTAGTCTCATTCATTTCTCAAAACACCTATAGTTGTTCTTTAGTAACATGGAGGGACTGTGGGCTTGAAGCTGCAGTTGTGTCAAGGTATAAACTAATGCTTTAGATTTATGCAGGTACAAAATATACCCTGTGTTTTTAAACATTAAAGAAAGAAACCAAACACAGTGAGAGATACACCCAGTGGGAGGAAGGCAGGAAGCTTAGAACAACTGCCTACTGTCTTCACCCAATCACATCTGAGCATCTGAGATGACATTTCTTCCTTTTATGCAATAAACAGCACCAGATACCTTCCATCCCAGGAGGACAGGCCAGGCCCTGTCCCACTAGGTGGCACTCACTTACTCTACAGTTCTTTCCTTAAACATTTCATTGGAGACAGCTAAAAATCTTAGCTGAATCACACAAAATTGTATCACAGCTTTCCCAATATATTCCCTTTAAGACAGTGACCTACCAATGCCAGTGCGGAGCATGACGGACGGAGGCTTGGGGGGGTAGGGAGGGAATTTGAAGCACCAACCTGGGAGGGAATGTAGTAGCTGAAATTAATATTGCAACCAAAATTTGCTGCAACATAGTAGAGTCATGCTAATTCATATCAATGGTTGGCTGATCTATTGCAAATTAGCAAGAATGCAAGTAAATAAATAAATATATTGTTTGCAGTAAGTGTAATGCACTTTAACAGTTTACTGACTAGTACAAGGTAAAACTGCGTAACAGGTAAAAATAAAACTTAGTAACAGAACAGCTTTGCTTGAAGTGAGGCCTTCAAGAAATGAGCCTTTTTACTTAGATACTTTGTCTAGAAACAAAAATTCAATATTCATCCCTACAGGAAAGGGCACGTACTTTCTGCTTGAAACATATTGGAAACATAACAAAGATTTGCTTTCCTGTATCTTTTAAGAGTTTATTCCTTTCAAAGTTCCTAATATTCTTTGCACTGAGCACACTGAGTACATTGGCATTGCTTTAAAGCTACCACAGTGTCTATGCTTTTAGCTATTCCAGAAATATGTTTGGCTTTATCTGTACTGGTATAGCTAAAGATATTAAAGTGACAAAATGGAAAAGAGGGAAAAGAGGCAAGAAACTGCTGATAAAAGTACACAAAAAGTTGTAATGTTGTGTAAAACAAGTCTTTCAGGATCACAGTACAGTAAATGCCACAAACTTTTATGCTAGTAAAAGACTAATATTTAAAAAGTCTTAAGAATAGGGAAAAAGATAAAAAAATCCCCACACTCTTATTTCAGTAACCCCTTAACAACTTCTGGTGTTCATCTTCCTTACTCTACACTCCTACAGCTGAGCATTTGGCTTCCTTATGCTCTCTTTCCAGGCTTAACCTTGTCTGAGGTGCAAAGCAGAAAGAAAAGCATGAACTCAAACAAAACGATTTCAACTTCTGAATCGCTTTGCATTTTTCTAAGAAATGCAGCATCTACAATGCTTCTTCTCAAAATAATTCTAAGTGGCTTCAGAAAACCATCTAGCATAGATATATTGCTTTACATCTACCTTATTGTTGTTCAACACTTGGTGTCTCCCTCAAAAATTAACTCCATATCCCTGACCTAGTTTGAAATGAGTTATGTCACCATGTCATTGCTCAGACAGAATGACATTAACAGTACCAACACCTGGAGAACTCACAACCTAATGCCTGAACACTAAGCAATCACACAACATTGTTACTCAGGTGCCTTGCTCAGGGAAGGCAGCTCCTGACCAGGTGGAAGTTGTACATGAGGACAAAAATGGGATTTTAGTGGCAGGTTTACAGGTAGGGGAGCTGCCCTGCAGACACTTTTTGTGTGTGTTCCATGTGGTGGGGTAGACAATTTTAGCTCCTGCACACCAAGAAGTGAACAACTCAATGCTTCAGTCCGGTTACACCTTGTACCTAACACACAACACTTGAAACTGTATCTCACCAGCAGCCAAATTTCTACAAAGTTGTCATGGAATTTTTTGAGTGTACAAGCTGCCTTAAGATGGAACAACTCGTAAGAACTTAATTAAAGCCCAAAATCTTCTGTACAGCAAAACATCTGCTCACAGAGATCCCATTTTCATTCCTCTTGAACATACTTCACACAAATTGGAGCTCAGAACATACAAAATTTTGTTTGCAAAGGAAAATTATCCATGTAGAAATTAAAAAACTCAACCAAAGTGCAAGGAAGGATGGCTAAGCAGTCATACCTGTTACCACAGGTACTCACTCTCACCTTGGCAACCCCGACCCCGGTGAACCTGGCCTCCAGGAGCTCCTGCCTGCGTGGGTCCAGGCTATGCAATTCTTCCATCATTTCTGCTGCTATGGGAGAACAACACTCAGATTATGCAATGCAAGGAAAGGAGAGACATTTAATATTCCGTGCCACTGACGAGACTTAAAAGTGCCTGTTCTGCAGCACAACCACGTAGAGAGCATTTTCTTGCAAGAGAAATGCAATGTTACCATGTAATAACAACATGATTTTGCCACCATATTATTGTATTTAAACCATAACCCTGCTGGATTTTCCTCTCCTCTGTTGTACCAGCCATTTCAAGATCTCTAAATCCAAGAAACCAATTATGTCACATTCTCCCACTGGATGCTTTATTAAAAGGAAAACATGGGACCAGAGTGTTATGACTAAAAGCTTCAGAGCTTTTCATCTGTGCTGCATGACTAGGAGAAAAAAAAGCAACATTCTTTACCCCATAATTTATTTTTGGCCAATCCTGGAAATACTCGATCTCCACGAACTCCAGATTTCACTGACAACAGCTTTAGTTCTTCCAAACACAGAGTGAGATTATAAGAAGAAAATAATGCACAATTAAGCCTTTTAATTTTTAAGGTAAAGCATCAGATACCTCTAAAATAACAGCTGCTTCTACATCCTGGACATGCCTGGGGTACCTCTTGGCAATCCAACACCATGGATGCCTTACTTGAAGCGTTAAAAACCCACCCAGCCTAACTGTGTAAAGAGGTTAAAAATCAGGAAATACACAATTCAAATCCTGAACTGTGAAAAAATGGGACAAATTTCACTGTTCATTATAACTGTGAATCACATCTTCCCAACTGCACCAATCAAGTTCATTTCCAGAAATGTCTGTTCCAGTTTCATTTTCTGGACTAAGGTAGAAAAAAAAAAGCCCAGGAACAGAATGATAAAGATTTGCTTTATAAAGAGCATATGCGATGAGGAAAGTTCTTGAAGGGCAGCAAGTGCCCTCTAGAACAGGCAGTGCACAATTGTTCCTTTTATGAACTGTCCATTTTGTCCCTGCCGCTTCCTCCAAACGCTGCGGCTCCAAGTTACAGGGGCGAAGTGAATCCATCCGGGGGCATTCACAAGTGCTCTCCCAAATCAGTCACAAGCCTCAAAAACTAATGGGATATTAAACGTGGGTATTAGACAACCTTATTTCTGCCACGGGCTCCAAAAGCCCAACAAAGCTCTCAAGCCAGTTTTCAAAACAGGAAATCTGAGCAGCAAGGAAAATGACAGACAAGCCGCGAACGCAAAGATCTTCAAGTGCTCCCAGGGTTCTCCCCAGTCATGGGGCGACCATCCGTGAGGAAACGCACCCCCACGCCGGGATGCTGCTCTGGGGAAGGGACTGACACAAGTTCCCCTCGCCGGGGGCTGCCGGCGCACCCCTCCAGGCAGGGCTGGCATGCCCCCCTGCCCACGGGGTATTTCAAGCACCCCTCTCCTGCCCACTCGGGACGCAGAGGCACCAGCCGCCGGGCGAGCAGCCTTGCCCCGCTGCCAGCTGCTGCACCGCCTCGGCCTCCTCCTCATCCCCTCCAGCACCGCCTCAACCCCCAGCCCGGGGCTCCGCAGGCCGTGCCCACCCTCCGCCGCTGCCCCTCGCTCTCACCCCCGCCCGCCGGGCCGGTCCGGGCTGCGGGGCCTGCGCTGCTCCATGCCCGACGAGGGGCCCAGGCCGCGCTGCCGCCGCCCTGGGGCTCAGGCCGCGGCCCTCCCGCCG
>WBMZ01019219.1:0-14609 GCA_013400975.1 Atrichornis clamosus | reverse complement strand
GCGGGGCCCCTGTGGGGACAGGATGTGACCGCGGGCACTGGGGCGCCCCGGGGGGCTTCACCCGCCCGGGGGTCCCTTGGGGGGGGTGTGGGTCTCGTGCCCGTCCGGGGGTGGGTTTGGAGCTGGTGCCAGGGAAAGGCTGAGACCTCCCGGCTCGTGTGGCTGGGGACCGTTCCCAAACTGGGGTCGCCGTGGAGACCCGGCAATGGGTGCCCTGGGGTGTCCCAGCTGCCAGCCCAGGAGCGTCCTTGGCACATCGGGTGACATCACCAGGAGCCAGAGAGAAGCCCTGGGACCAGCTGGGGAGCCCAGTACTGAGCCCCAGCTGGTCCCAGTAAAGCCTGAACGATTCCAGGTGCTCCGGGGCGATTGGGTGCCTCCACCCTATAAAAGTGCTCCCTCCCACCCCCCACCCCACGCCTGACTGGGGCTGCTGGGGGGTGTTGTACCTGGCAGGGTGGACCTGCTGCTGCGCTGGCCTTGGGGGTCCCAACCATGGCGGGTTTGGGGGCCACCCCACGTACGAAGAAACCCTCTGGGGAGGACCGGGAGCTGTCGACCCCCAGGGCTGGGGCTCGTGGTCGGGCCAAGAGCCGGCAGAGAGACGGGGAGCAGGAGGAGCGTGTCCCGCGGGGCTGGGAGCGTGTCCCGTGTTCCCCCACCACGCCCGGCAAGGGGCGGCTGGTCCGGCGGGGACTCGAGGAGTGTCACAGCCCGGCGTCCGCCCCGCCCGGCCCCGGGGAAAGCGGTGAGGGTGTCCCTCCCCGGGAAAGCCCTGCCTGGGGAAGCGGGGGCTGCCCTGGTTGTGCTGACAGGACCCCCCTGCCCCCCAGAGCCTGCGAGCCCCTCGCTGCTCCCCTGCCCCGAGGGCTCCTACTTCTCGGGGCTCCCTGAGGATGAGTATGGGGACCTCACTGCCCCCGTGGTCCCCAGCCTGTGAGTATGTTGGGGGGGGGGTCATTAGAGCCCCCTAATAGGTGGGGGTGTCCCCAGAGCCCCCCAGCACTGCCGACCCTCTGCCTTCCCCTGGCCAGGCCGATCCCCCCGGTCCTGAACCCTGGCAGGGATGTTCTCCGGAAGACCCGGAGCAAGCTGGAGCACACCTTGGTCCTGGAGCTGGTGAGCTGGGGGGTGTCGGGGGGGCTCTGCAGCCCCTGGGGCTGGGGGCTGACCCTGCTCCCTGCCTGCAGGATGGGACCCTGCTCTGCTCCTCCCTACTCGCCCATGAGCAGCAGGATGCCACGGCCACCTTCACCACGGGCTTCCAGGGAGGTTCCTACAAGGTGGGTGCCTTGGGGTTGGGACAGTGGGTGCTGGGTCTGGGGGGTGCCAGGGGGGTTGTGAATCAGGACCATGGGATAGCACTGAAAAGCCACATCATCTGTGTGGCCTCTGTGCCAAAGTCCTTTGTGGCTGAAGGGAAAGGGGCCCTGAAATCCTATGGGATAGGGTGGCTGAGGGGTGCCCAGATCCTGCTGAGGGACTGAACCCCCTTTGGGGGTCACCTTGGTGTCAGGATGTGGGTGCTGGAGGTTTTCCAAGACGCTGTTCCCTCTCAGGTCCACGTGAAGCTGCGTCCACACGTGCAGCAGTTCTTGGAGAGCCTTTCCAAGACCTACGAGGTACCTGGAGCCCCAGTGTTCCCCTGGGATCTGTGGGGTGACACCGCATGAGGGTGGGGGGCACCTGGGCAGCCCATACAGGGACCTTCACCTGCTCCCCCAGATCTTCATCTACACCACTGCGAAGCAGGACTATGCCAAGAAGCTCCTGGATGTGCTGGACCCCAGGAGGAAGCTGATCAGGTGATGGTGCTGCTGGTGGTGCCCTGCTGGGGACCCCCTGTGCGGCAGGGAGGGGTCCCCATGGCTCTGTCTCCCCTCCAGGCGCTGCCTCTCCCAGTCGGATTGTGTCTGCTCCCAGGGCTGCTACTGGAAGGACCTGACCCACCTGGGCAGGGACCTGGCCAGGACGGTGGCCCTGGATCACACCACGCAGGGCTTCCCTGCCCAGGTACAGTAGCACCCCTCCAGAGGGGGAATCCACGTGTCCTGTCCCCTGGGAGCACCGTGGCTGTGGAGGATCCAACCTTCTCCCTCTGCTCCCAGGCTGCCAACTGGATCCCGGTGCCACAGTGGTCTGGGGACCCACAGGATGAGGAGCTGCTGCGCCTCATCCCCCTGCTGGCACAGCTGGGCCAGGCGGTAGGATGTGGGGATGGGGACAGGGAGGGGACAGGAGCTCTGGACACAGCCCTCCCCTATCCCCTCTCCCTGTGCAGGAGGATGTGCGCCCCGAGATCCAGCGGCAATTCCAGTCCTTCCAGCTGCCCGCTGAGGATTAAGCTCTTGGGGGAGCAAGACAGGGGAAAAACCTCTTGGAAAGGCCATGGGGAAGCTGTGCTCAGGTGCATCCAGCACCTGGTCCTATGGTGCTGGGCTGGATGGTTTCCCCAGGACTCTCCCTGGGTGTTTGCGTGGATCTCAGCTCATCCTGGGGCTGGGGGTCCCCTCAAGGAGAGCCCCTGGTTCTCAGCTGCTTCTGGAGACAAAGCTCCATCCCAGCTCCCTCCTCTCCGTGCTCTGTAAGGTCCAGCCAAGGGTTTTCACGGGTCATTGTATGCTTGGAAAAAGGTCTGGCTCTCTGCCTTAATTCCCAAAACTCTTCAGCTGAGCAAACACACTGTGCTTGGGATGGCACAGCCAGGGAGGGGGGGACACAAACATCTCCCTCGTGTCCTGGGGCAGTCCAGGGTCCTGGCACGAGGCCGGTGCCCCCGGGAGGGCCCCAGCTGGCAGCTCTCCCTGTCCCATCCCTGCCCGGTGCCATGGTTGCCACGTGCCAGGGCACAGCTGCCACTGTGCCACTGCCACTGCCCGCGGGACAGAGAGTGGCTGGGGGGTGCAGCCACCCTGGGACCCCATTTTTACCCCAAATGCTGCTGGTGAACAGGAATTGGAGGGGGTCTGGGCTGGCCCCTGCTGCCTCCACTCTGCCGGAAGCCACGTGGGCTCTTGGCCAAGCTCCTGCTGTGGCCACGTGGGTGCAGCTGTTTGGGGACACGTCACATCTCATCCCTCTGGGAAAGGGCACAGGGTTCCTGGTCCCTCTGGAAATGCCTCTGTCCCCAGGGCTGTAGGGGGAGCCACCACCCCTGTCCCTACACACAGCTGGACACGGGATGGGATCAACCCAGGAGCTGCTGGGAAAGGGAATCACCCTTTGGAGAGGGCGGTTGGAAAGGCAACAACCCATTTATTTTGGAAGCCAGGCCAGATGCTGGCTGTGTCCGTGCAGCCCAGGCTGGTGTCACTCTGTCCTCCTGGCCCGGGCACAGCAGAAAGCCTCTTTGCCAGCAGCACGGGCCACACGGTACGTGGGGTACAGGACCCCTGCCAGCACCAGGCTGCTGCAGGCGAGGACAGTGACCACCACGAGGTCCCTGCGCAGCCCCCACGGGCTGGGGGAGTCCTGTGGGTGGTGGGAGCAGGTGTGGGTGACGTCCTCGAAGGTGCGGTCCGAGGGACAGGACGTGCAGTTGTTGACCAAGGCGCCCTGGCAGGTGTAGCAGGACGGGTGGCACCTGGCACAGACGTGGGCTGTGTCCCTGGTGGTGGCACTGCGGGCCCGGCCGTAGTAGCGAGGGGGGCAGTAGGACAGGCAGGAGCCGTGGTAGGTGTACAGGGAGCTGCCACACTCTGTGGAGAGAGGCTGGGGTGAGACCCCCGGGGCTCAGAGCACTGTCACTGTCCCCGTAAAGCCTCGCTCACCCTCGCAGGCTCCCTGCTGGTCCTTCCTCAGACACTCGTCCGTGGCGGTGGCTGCGGAGTGCCTGGCAGGCATGTCCTCATCCGTGCCGTGCAGGTGCAGGGTGAAGCTGGTCAGCTGGCCTGGGGACAGGAGGGACAGAGAGCTGCCGGGTGATGGATATGGGGCTGGAGGCTTTGGGGTTGTGTCCTGCTCCTGGCCCTGTGCTGGCCGGGGAGACCCTCAAAGTCACCGCGTATCCCTGTGGAAAAGGAGGGCTTGTGGCTGGGAGTGGGGAAAGAAAAGGAATGACCCAGCACTGGGTGACCCCACTCACCTCCCGTGGGGCACCCACCTGTGTTACGGGCGTCACCCCTGTTCTCCAACCGGAGTGTCCAGATCCCCTTGGGATTCTCGTCCCAGAAGTGAGTGGACATGAAGGTCCAGTCCTTGTAGCCCTCCTGGCTGGTGTCGTAGGGGCTGGAGGAGGAGAGCAGAGCTGGGAGTGCCAGCCCCGGGGGCTGGAGGGGCAGGATGTGACCTGGAAGGTCACCCTGTTCTTGCTCTGAGGGGGCATTCCCACGTGGCAGGGGTCCAGAGGAGTTTAGGGCACAGTGAGCCCCTTGTCGGGAGTCTCCTGGCCCTGGAGAGGCCGCGGGAGCCCCGGTGCTCCCTCTGTCCTTACCGCACGGTCACCAGCGTGGACGTGGTCCCCATGGGGCTCCTCAGAGCCACCACCAGGTCCCCCCTGCGGCTGTAGCTCAGGGACAGCTGGACCTGGACGTGCTCCAGCGAGCGGATGCTCTGGGAACAGGAGGAGACGTCCGTGGAGACGGTGAGCTTGGAGCCAATGCGTCTGTCGAGGACAAGATGGAGGTGAGGGCACTCCTCGCCCTCCCGTGGGCATCCTGCCCTCCTCCACGGCCTCTGAGCACAGCAGACACTGTGCAGCACAGAACATCTTTCGGGAAGCCATCCCTGCTCCTGTGGTGGGCACAGCCAGTCCCCCTGTGAGGCCGGACACTGGGGTAGTGTCCCTTACCTGGGGACCTGAACAGCTTGGACCGAGCACCTCTCCTGAGGCCGAGTCCCTGCCCACGCCGTGGCCACCTGCACCAGCAGCCCCGCGTCCAGGAGCCCGTAGCCGTAGTAGTGGCTCACTGGGAAGCAGGAGCCACCCAAGAGAGGGACCCGTGAGCCCCCCAGTGCTGAGAGAGCACCGGGGGCTGCTGGGGGGTGTTTGAGGGGCAGCAGGAGGGGACTCACCCCTGCGTCCCACCCCGTTCTCGGCCCAGTCCTCTGCCTTCAGGTGAGCGGGTTTGGAGGCCCTGATGATGAGGTGCTGCAGGTCACGCCAGGTCAGGGCTGGGCTGGAAGAAAGGAGGATGTGGGGACAAAGGTCTCTGTTTTGGGGTGGTTTTTAAGGGTGAGATTTGGCTCTTCTGACTTGTGGGGTGGGTAGAGTAGCTGTCTGGGCCCAAGCTGGTCCCCCCACAACCTCCTTCAGTGCCCAAATGGGAGCAAAAAGACCTCCAAAAGACACCCCTCCTGCCCTCCCATGGCCCTGGGGAAGATGCTGCCCCACCAGAACCTGGGGAGAGCACAACTCTGCACCCCCAACCTGCCTTCTGTCCCCCACCCCTTTCCTCATCCCTGGTGAGGCACCGGCTCTCCCTGGGGACTGTCCTGCTGTCTCAGTGTCACCTACTTGGCCTCCAGCGCCAGGGCCACCATCCCTGCGGCCAGCGGGGCCGAGGCGGAGGTGCCGGTGTGTTTGTCGGTGCAGCCGTGGTGCAGGTCAGTGGTCACCTGGGGGGACAGGGAGGGTCTCAGCAGTCTTTCCAAGAGAGCTGCCTGGAGCTGGGTGCCTTCAATAAACGCTCCTTTTGGGTCCCTTTGGGCTTTGTGGGATCTACACAGCCACTGCATTACCCCAGCTGAGGAGGGCTGGGGTGCTGTGGTGCCTGCCCCAGGGCTGTTGCTCTGGCAGAGCTGTCACAGCACTCACAATCTGCACCTCGCTGGTGGTCCTGCTGCTGTAGGTCGTGGTGAGGATGGCAGGACAGCCCTCGCTGTAGCGGGGCCGGTGTCCATCCCCCAGGACACTGCCCACCGACACCGTGTAGATGCTGTTGCTGTACCCATCGCAGTTGCAGTTGTCATAGTTGATGCCACCGTTGCCTGAGGCCCAGATGAAGATGGAGCCAAGCCCACCTCGTCCCTGTTGGGGAGCAGAGCGGGGTGAGCGGGGCGGTCCCTGTGTCCCTGTGGTCCCCGAGGCCAGGGCTGGGCTTACTTGGATGACCCCTCTGTGGAAAGCAGCCTTAGCCAGGATGCCCGGCCCGTCCACTGTCTTGCCGTCGTCCTCGGGGCCCCAGCTGGCGCTGTAGATGTGGATGTGCTGGGGCTGCAGGCTCAGGGCCTGAGCCTCCACTATGTCCATGATGGGACCGTCCAGCATCCGCACGCCTGAGGGCCGGGACCGGGAGCAGCCGTGGCCGAGAGGCGGCAGCAGCCGGGAGAGGCCGTGGTGGCTCCGGGTGGCTCGGGGTGGGGGGGACACGGGAGCCACGCACGTGCCACGGCAAGGGAAGGGCCAGGGGCACCTCGCCAGGCCCCCCCTGACCCCTCACTGCCTCAAGCACCTTTCACATGACCCTGCCCTAAGGAGATCAGGCTCCTGCGGGGCGGGTCTGTGCCGCTGCCATGAGCTGGTTCCCAAAGCTCCTCGTTAAGCCTTTTGTAATTAAGCCCAGGGAGTTCTCCCAGCTTTTAACCCCCTTTGCCACCCCTACTTCCACAGGGGAGCCTGAGCCTGCCCTGCCAGGTGTTGGGGTGGGCATTAAACTTCTGGGGAGCACTGAGACTGATGTATGGTAACACTGCAGCACCCCGGATGCCTCCGCAAGCCTCCAGAGCAGCCCCACCTGGGGTCCTGTATTCCCCCAGGAGCTGATTTCCAACTTCCCCTGCACTGGAGCAACACCTCACCTCCGATTTTGGCGTTGTAGGCGACGCCTGCGCCGCAGATTCTGTTGTTGGCTACAGCTGCCACTTCTCCTGCACAGCGTGTCCCATGCCTGGGGGACAGAGTGTCCCCGTGAGGGGTGGGGGGGCCTGGGACAGCCTCAGCCCCCCAAAGGATGAAACCCCCAGCGTAGGGAGCTGGGCAAAACTCACCAGTTCTTGTCCCCGTCGCCGTATCGGGGCTGGGGATCGGGGTCGTTGCTGTTGAAGTCGTAACTTGCCAGCGGGTCCTGTTACAGAACGAGGCCCCGGCGTGAGCCAAAGGCCCCGGGCAGGGCTGTCACAGCTCGGCACAGGCGCCTGGCATCGAGCCCAGCGCTGGCACCGCCGAGGGCCCTGCCTGCCAGCCCGGGGGGATGGCGGGGCCCCTTCGTGCCCAACCGACCGGAGCTAAATCGAGTCCAGAGAGGGGATGGAGCTGGGGAAGTGAGAACCAGGAGCGGCTGAGGGAGCTGGGAAAGGGGCTCGGCCTGGAGCAAAGGAGGCTCAGGGGGGACCTTCTCCCTCTCCACAAGTCCCTGACAGGAGGGGACAGCCACGGGGGGGGTCAGGATCTGCTCCCAGGCAACAATAGGACAAGAGGGAACAGCCTCAAGCTGTGCCAGCTTGTGTTCAGGTTGGACATCAGGGGGAATTTCTTCAGGGAAAGAGTGATTAGAAGGGGCTGCCCAGGGAGGTGTTGGAGTCCCCATCCCTGGAGGTGTCCAAGGAATGCCTGGACACGGCACTCAGTGCTCTGAGCTGGTGATAAGGTGGGGATTGGGCGCAGCTTGGACTTGATGATCCTGGAGGTTTTTGCCAACCTCAGTGGTTCTGTGAAATGGGGTGAAAGCAGCACAACTTTGCTGTTTCACTGACAGAGCCCTGCGTGATGAGCCATCCGAGGGTGACCCTCACTGGCCACGCAGCCAGAAGAGAAGAACTACAACCCCTGGAAATGGTGGTGTTGTAAACACCCAGGATTTACCGCTCCTTCCCCATGGAGCACATGAGGGTTTACCAGCTTTACTGGCTTTGCAGCTTGCTGTAATTACACCTATTTTGGGGGCTCGAGTGTGTGTACAAGTTCTAATGTTTCCCCCATATGAGATTTCACTGTGGGAGACTCCAAACCTTGGATCCAGCCCTGGAGAGGCCGAGTTTCCACTGCTCAGTCCCAGGGGCGGGACGAAGACATCAACTCCTAGCCTCCCTCGGAGCCCACCCACCCTGAAGGAGCTGATTCCTGCACCCCCTGGTAGTTACGTAGTTGGCAGCCAGGTCGGGATGATCCTTCTCCAGCCCATCATCCAGGACAGTCAGCACCACCCCCTGCCCTGTGTAGCCCCTGCTCCAAGCCGTGAGGATGTTCAGGTCGGGATGGATGTCGTTGTTCTGGAAAACAGATTAGATTTGATCAGCAGCCTGGGGTGACCTTAGAGGACTTCTGCTGCCTCATCACGGCCAGCATTAGCCTGGTTTATGTGTGTGGGGGGCACTGGGAAGGGCATGGCCAGCAGGTCAGGGAGGGGATCCTGCTCCTCTGCTCAGCCCTGTGAGGCACATCTGGGGTGCTCTGTCCAGGTCTAGGCCCCTCAGGACAGGTGGGACATGGAGCTCCTGGAGCGGGCCCAGTGGAGAGGGACAAAGTTGATGGAGGGATTGGAGCACCTCTGATGCTGGAGGAAAGGCTGAGGGAGCTGGGGCTGTTCAGCCTCAAGAGGGGACCTCACCCCCGTCTGGCAGTGCCTGCAGGGAGGGGGCAGAGCAGGGACCAGGATCTGCTCCGTGGGGCCCAGTAATGGCACAAGCGGCAGGAACTGATGCCCAGGAAGTTCCACCTGGACATGAGGAAGAAATTCCTCACTGTGCAGAGACCAAGCACTGGGACAGACTGCCCAGAGAGGGTGTGGAGTGTCCCTCACTGGAGATATCCCAGAACTGTCCAGACACAATCCTGTGCCTTGTGCCCTGGGATGGCCCTGCTGGAGCAGGGAGGTTGGACCAGGTGCCCCACTGTGGTCCCTTCTCTCCTGTGACTTTGGGTGAGGATTAGGAAGGGAAACAGCACAGTCTCACCATGTACCACTGCTTGGGGAACCAGGGATCTGTGGGCACCACGCTGGTGCTTCTCTTTGAGCGCCTCTTCACCGTCTGCTGCTCAAACCACAGGACCTGGGCAGGGGGCAGAGCTGTGGGTGCCAGGCAGGGCCTGCCCACAGCTGTACCCGTCTCCCTGTGCCCTCCTCCCTACCTGGGGGTCCCTGATCAGCCGCATGTGCCACCCCCAGTGCCTGCTCAGGGCTCTCTGCCTGGTGCCACGGTGTCTGAAGTGATAATAAGGCTCTCCCTCCATCACCTGCGGGCACAAAGAGCTGCTGTGAGTGTTTCCAGCACAGCAGCTGGTCTGGGGACAGCAGTGATGGCCCCATGTGGGCTGTGGAGGTCAGGATGGTGAATTTGATGTGAGCTGTAATGGCCGGACAAGCAGAAAGTGTCACCTGGAAAGAGAGCAGGGCTGTGTGTGTGTGTGGGTGCCCTTGGGGGGTCCCTCGCTCACCCCTGCACGGTCAGAGGCCACTTGCTGTGAGGGTGAGGGGACTCTGGCACAGGATTCCCAGATTTCCAGGCTACCCCATCCCTGGGAGTGTTCAAGGCCGGGTTGGAAGGGGCTTGGAGCAACCTGTGGAAAGTGTCCTTGCCCATGGGACAAGTGAAGGGGACAAACAGTGTGGACACAGGGCGGGGCCGAGCACGAATGGCCGGGTCAGAGGCAGATGGGGTGGGCTGGGCCCGCTGCCGAGGCCGCACCTGGCCCAGGTAGAGCAGCCCGTGTCGGCGGGCCAAGGCCTGGGCGTCCCGCGGCCCCGCCGCCACCCGCACGGCCCAGCTGTTCAGGTAGACGCGGGGCTTGGCGGGGCCCGGGAGGGCGGCGGCGACCACGAGCACCGCGAACAGCACCGGTAACAGCGACAGCGCCGGGCCGGGCCTGGGCCGCACCGCCATGAGGCCGCGCCGGCCGAGCGCGCGTTGCCATGCCAACGGCGTCGGCCCCGCCCCTCCGCCCGGCCTCGCGTCATTGGCTGCCTTGGTGCTGCCCCGCCTTCTCATTGGCTCCGCCCCGTCGCCTTGACCACGCCCTGTCTCCCTATTGGCCACGCCCCCGGCTCGGCCACGCCCCCACCGGCCGCACTGACCGGGGCGCGGGGTCGCTCCGGGGCCGCTCCGGGGCCGCCGCCGCCGCCTTCATCACCATCATCATCACCGCCGCCGCCATGGGCTCGGTGAAGCAGCGCCTGCAGTGCTTCCTCGACCGCCCCGGGCTGCTCGGCGACCTGCTGGGCCGGCTGGAAGCCCGTACCGGTGTCCAACGGCTCTATCTGGCCACAGGTGCGACCGGTATCCCGGGACCTCCCCGGTTCTCCAGTCCTGTCCCCCAACTCCTGCATCCTGGGGCGCCTTGGCTGCCCTTCGTCGTGGTTCTGGGCTCGGCGCGGGGGCACGGGATGGGCAGGCAGGGCCGCCCCGATTGGGGGTGCGGAGTGGGGCCGTGCTGGGAGGGGACCGGGAGTGCCAGGGGTGACACCGCTGTCACCGCACCGCCCTCTCCTTAAGCAGGCACAAAATCTCAAAAATCTCGAAACCCGCGGGGTCCGAGTGTTGGAGGTGTCAGATGGACCCTCAAGACCCCTGGCCCTGACAGAGGTGGTCCCCGGTCTGGGTGAGCCCCCAAATCGTGGTGGGTCAGACCAGGTGTTGGGGCTGGGAGCTCGTCCCTGTGTCCCACTGGTGGAACTGTGGGGATCCGGCCGTTAACCGGATCCCTGTTGTTCATTAATGAGGAACCAGCCGGATTCTCCCGAGGGAGCGTCCTTCTGGCACGTTGTTCCCCTTCTCCTCTGACCCTCGGCCCTGTGCCCTCTCTACCAACTTAAACTGGCCTGTCCACGTGCTCCCATTTGGGATTTCATATCAAACCTCCCAGGAAGGGCTCAGGGTTTTCCTGTTTCCCTTTTCCCTCTGGGCACTCCGCTGCCTTTGGCCTCCAGGTGTGATTTCCTGGCCCTTCACCTGCAGCAGGGCTGGTTTTCCCACTCTGAGGAGGAAAAGTGTCTGTGAATGGGCACATGCAGGTTGTGTTGGATGCGGTGCCAGCCAGGTCTCTTCCAAGAAAAACAATCCTGGAGATTTGGTCAGCCTTGGCTGGGACGGACTTTTGGGATGGATGTTTGGGGTAGGACAAGAGTGGAAGCACCCAAAAGTGATGGTTCCATGTTCTGGATCCTTGTTCCGGAAAGGAGAAGCTGCTGCTAAATTAAGAATTCCCGATTTCTCCCTTCCGTGGCTCTGGTGCAATCCCTAATTTGTGTTTGAACCCGTGGGCTGGGGTTTGGAGCCCATCCCTATGGCCTCTGGACAGCACCAAAGGCTCCAACTGTTCCCTTAGCGAAGCCTTTCCCTTGGTTTTTGCTGTTACATAAATTTCTCTGGGGGTTAATATCCTGTGAAATCCCTTCTAAGGCTCTTGGGGAATGAAACCCAGCACTGCCTGGACCTGCCTGTTCTCCTTGAAGGGAGGTTTGGGATTGCTCCAAAGCCACGTTGCTCCTGCCCGTCTCCTGGGAAAGACCCGGAGCTGTGAGTGCCCCGGATCGGGGCCGGAGCTCAGCCCAGGAATGCTGCAGTGAGCAGAGCAGGGATAATCCTCCCTCCAAGCCTGAGCAAGGACTTTCCTCTAATTCACCGGCACAGACAGGTTAATTCCCAGCTTCCCTCATGCTGATGGAGGAGTTTGTTCCAGGGCGGGGGAGCAGCTGCTGTGCTGGGACGAAGTGCCCTGTGCTCCGCTCTGTGTATCCCTGAGGTTTTCCTGCCCTCTGAGCGCCGTTGTGAGCGAGGCCCTGCCGCGGTTTCCCCCGCAAGAGCTCCCTGTCCCACCTTCCCCATCCACCCTCTCTCCCAGCTCCTGCAAGTGTCCGAGGGCTGGGCAGGCTCCAGGCCACCAAACCCCCCGTCTCGCATTTAATTTAACGATCTAATTGAATAGCAGGGAAGCGGGATTGGATTGCTGTTCCCAGGGGAGCCAACCCTTCCCTGCCGGCGGCTGCTCAGCGCGTGCGGGAGGAGCCGCGATCCCGGGGCGCCTGATCCGGGAGCAGGGCTCGTCCTTGAACGGGAGTTGTGGGAATGCCAAGTGGCTCCGGGCCCCGCGCGCGGGGGAGACGTGCGGAGCCTTGACTTTGGACCGGGGGCGCGTTGTCAGCGTCTCCGATTCCAGCGGCGCTGCAGCCCTGGCCCCGCTCCAGGCTGGCGACGGGGCGAAAGTGCCGCGGGCTTGGTGTGGTAAAGTCCCCTCCGGGCCAGGGGAGGGGACGAACGGCGACAGGAGCAGGTCACGTGTGCCCCGGGGAGGGGCAGACTCTGCCACATGCCTCGTTACATCGAGCACCTCAGCGGTGTCGGACTGTAATTAATTGCGTGTGGTCGTTATCCCCATGCCCCATCCCCATCGTCCTGGCATGCGCCGCTTCCCACTGTGGGATGAGAATCCTGCTCAGCAGACTGAACGGGGTCTCTCCCCGGTGCCACCGGGTGCGTGACCGTCCTCTGCCCCCCCACAGGTTCCGTGGCTTTCCTGGGGCTGTACCTCATGTTCGGCTACGGCGCTTCCCTGCTCTGCAACCTCATCGGCTTCATCTACCCCGCCTACATCTCGTGAGTACCTGTCCCACACCTGGAGAGCGTTCCCTGCCCTTGACTGAGGGTCTCCCTGCTCAGTGAAGAGGCAATTATGGCTGGGAAGCTCTTGAGACCTTCCTGGACACTCTGGGACTGTGCCAGCCAGAGCAGGAGCACCCGGTGGGCGGGTTTGCTCCAGGGTTTGGAGGATTTCGGAAGGTGGAGGATTTGGGAAGGTGGAGCCCATCCCAGGACTGCAGCAGCCGTGTCCTTCCCCTCTCCTGCTGCAGCATCAAAGCCATCGAGAGCAGCAGCAAGGAGGATGACACCATGTGGCTCACGTACTGGGTGGTCTACGGCGTCTTCAGCGTTGCTGAGTTCTTCTCCGACCTTTTCCTCTACTGGTTCCCCTTCTACTACGCTGGGAAGGTAACGGCTGTGCCAGGCTCCTCTTGTCCCATGGCTGAACAGGGAGGAACTGAGTGTGGTGGGGCTGCAACCAGCCCAGATCCTGGTACCTCCAGTGAGCTCCAGCCTTGGAAGCTGCTGTTGGACCAGGCTGGGGGACACTGGAGCAGCTCAGCCACAGGCACGCTCCAGCTGAGCCCCTCTCATCCCCGCAGTGCCTGTTCCTGGTGTGGTGCATGGCCCCCCTGCCCTGGAACGGCTCACAGGTGATCTACCTCAGCCTCATCCGGCCCTGCTTCCTCAAGCACCACGAGACCGTGGACAGCGTGATGGGTGACATCGGCGCCAAGGCCCTGGATGCGGCTTCCACTGTCACTCGAGAAGGTAACGCACGTCCCTCTGTCCCTCCGTCCTGCTCCATGTCCAGGCCAGGCAGTTTTCCCAGCGCAGGGGCGTGGGCAGCTCACTTTAATGACCCGCAAAGGACAATTTCTCCGTGCCCGCGGGCCGTGCTCCCACAGCGCCATCCCCCGCGGTGACAGGAGCCCCGGGGGGAGGTCACCTCCCGGAGTCCCCTCTCTAACCTCTCTCTCCTCTCTGCGCCGCACGGAACAGTCCTGCAGACTCTGGCCAGCAGCAGAGCCCGGCTGGCGGCCGGGGCGGCCCCGCAGCCCAGCCTGTCCGTATGTAACGAGCCGCTGCTCCCGCCGCCGCCGCGGGGAGACGGGGCCGGGCCGTGCCGGGCGCCCGCCGGATCTCGCGGCCACCGTGGCACCGGCCAGACCGCTCTGCTCCTGCAGGCACCGGCGCGGCTCCCGCACAGCCGGTCCTTTCTCCCGCGGCGTGGGTAGAACAGGCGCTTCCCTCCCGCTTCTCCGTAGCCAGAGCCCATCCGTGTGTCCATCCGTTGTCCATCCATGTGTCCATTCCCTCTTTCCACGTGCTCCTCAGCGCTGCTGCCAACGTGGGGCTCCCATCTGGAGCACCCCCGGTGCGGGGAGGGCAGGGCCGGCTGCCACCCCCGTGCTCAGCGGGACAGGGAGGGAACGGGGACGGTGACGCGGGGCCGGGCCGGGCTGGGATCCCCGGACACCGGCCACTGCCCCGGGGACGGGCACTAACGCTATCTGTGTCTCCGCAGGCGCCAGAGCATCCCTGACCCTGCTAGATTTAATGGAGGAGAAGAAGAAGTAAGAGGAGCATCGGCGGCCCCGGTACCAGCACTACGGTCCCGGTACTGGGACCGGTACTGGCACCACGGCCCCAATACCGGCACCATGCCCTGGTACCGGCATCCCCCGTACTGGCACCGAAGTCCCCTATACTGGCACTACAGACGTCACGCTCCCAGTACCAGCATCAGGGCCCGGGTACCGGTACCGGCAACGCCGGGCCGTACTCGCCCGGGATCCTGACTCTCTCCAGTCCGAGTCTTTCGTCCCCTCACTCCCCCAATAAACACCTCCGGTGCCCACGAAGCGCCGCTCCCGCGTGTTCCGTGACACCGCGCGGCGCCTTTAAGGGAGAGGGTGGAGCCTTGGTGGGCGAGGCGTGGTCCTTTAAAGGGCGCGGCGTCCGGTGATGACGTGCGCGGGGGCGTGGCGGAAGTGCGGCCGGACGGCGGCCGGGACGGGAGGGTCGGTCGGTCGGTCGGTCCGTCTGCGGTACCGGGGGGACGGTCTGTCCGGAGTGGGGAGGTCGGGGGCCTCTGTCTGTGTGTCCGGGGGGGGGCGGAGGAGACCGGTTTGTCTGTCCGGGGGTGGGGCTGT
>WBMZ01019216.1:0-17885 GCA_013400975.1 Atrichornis clamosus | reverse complement strand
CCGGGCGAGCAGGTCAGTGACGGAGCCGGGCGGTGCGAGCACCTCTGGCCGCCCAGCGCCGCGCAGTACAGCCCGGGCCCGAGCCGGCCGGGGTGGCCGCAGCAGCCTCTCCGTGAGCGCGTCGGTGCCTCCCGGCAGCGCCCCGAGGGCGATGCGGGCCGGGCCTGGCCGCGGCTCCGGCCGGGAGGGAGGAGAAAGAGAACGAGAAGGAGATGGTAGCGGTGTCGCTGATGCCCTGCGCCTTGTGCTTTCCCATCAGGTGTTCTCCTTCTGGCTTCCCATGTCCTATTACCAGGAGGATTTCTTCAGAGAATACCTCAAGATGATGGCGAATATGATCATCCTGAACTTGCTCATTTGTATTTCGCTGGCGTTTTGGATCGTGTCCATGACTGCAAGTACGTACTACGGTGAGTCCAAAGGCCGGGGAGAGGCTGGCATGGCACGGCCAGGGGCGAACCCTAACCTCCAGCCCCAGCAGGCGGGAGACAAAAGATGGTGAGAGGGGTGTGCACGGAGCCCCTTCCTTGGTCAGCAAGCTGATAACCTCGCCCCTGAGAGTAGGTGAGGTGCTGACAGCTGCTTCCTTGCAGTTCTGCCCAGGAATCACATAGAATTTAAAATGTTGGTATCCTTTGTGATTTCTTTCCCTAAAAGAAAGCATAAAAACTAAGAAGTGAAAAGAAAGAGCAAGCCGACAGACGTCTTTCTGTATCAGGGAAAGTACGTGACAGCACGGGAGGAGTGCGCCAGCCTTCAGAACTGTTTTAGGAATGCACGTGCAGCAACATCGGCAACAATCAGAACAGGGCATGCAAGAAAAACTCCTTAGTCGAGGAACAGCGAAACGGGAAATGGTGTAAGAAGATAGGGATGTATGCATGGAGTGGCTGGCATGGGTGTGTACTGTCAGCTCAGTGTTCTGTTCAGGCAGCTGAGGCTGGCTGTGATTTAGTTGTGTGCAGTTGCAGGGACATAAGTCCTCTCTGTGGTCTGTCGTTTCTGCTCTAGGACCGTTCTTATAGCAGTGTGCAAGAACAGCAGTACTGCTTGCAGTATCAGTTCAAGCCAAGAAGAATTTAACTGCTTTTCCAGGACAGGTAAAGACTTGTCCTTCAGACCTCAGCCAGTTTGATGCAGGAAGAGCTCCGGTGTCATTGCAGTGTTGCTGAGAGTGCCTCGGGATGCAGTGTGAACACCTTTAACTGCCTAGTGTCGCCCTGGATCTGGAAGAAGCTAGAATAAATACCCCACCAGTATAAGCTAACTTCTGTACAGGCAGTTGCATGTCTCTGCTCAGTGTTTTTCAGTGCTTCAGGGTGTAGTATGGGGTATTAGTTCTGGTGTTCTCTGGACACTTCTCCTTGTAGTGAGATGCCAGACATGTAGAAGGTATGCAGAACAGGCTTCACAAACAGGCTTTGTTTGTGTCATATAGAGCTACCCAAGTTGGATTTAAACATGCAGCTTCATTTGTGTGTGTCTGCTTTCTAAAGGTATAGCTTTTCTGATAATTTTAATAATTTTTCTGACAATTAGGATATTCTAGTCCCTTCTATCAAATGTGAGTGGGAATTGGCAGCATAGCGCAGAGAGACCTGGTATCAGGTGAATCAGGATCGGGACTGATAGAAAGAAGAAGACTGCAGACAAATCCTCCATTTTGTAGGGAATGGTTGTGGAACAAGAGGGACATACAACTTCTGTTGTTCATTTACCTGAGACTGTGGAGGTGAGGTGAATGAAGCATGTAGTAGTTAGTGGGCTTCGTAGGTTCAGCCCATAAGAGTGGTGAAATTCTCAGCCCTTAACATAAGTATAAAAATACTACAAACATACTTTTATTAATTTACAGTTTATAGTAATGCCTAAGCACCAAATGGTGGCTCAGATCTTAGTAAAGCGGGAGTGTGGAAGAACACATTCATTGGTTTATTATGGATTCTATCTTAATCTTAGCTGCTTACATTTAGTAGTAATTTAATACTAATACTTTTCTCCCCTACAAGGAAATCCAAAAAGGTTAGGTTAAAAATGACCTTGAAGAGATGAAAATTCTGTTTGTTAGCCAAGCAAAAGGAACCCCTTTGTGTTCCAGTACTGCTCCCGCTCAAGTTTACACCAAGAGCTGCCTTGGTTTGTGATAAGCAATACCAGGCTGCAGCACTGGAGGGCTCCTCATACACAGCCGGTGCTCCTCTTCTGAATTTGTGATTCAGCCCTTGGCTGCAAGACACTCTTGCTCACCTCCTGTGGCACTGGGGCTTTTCAGTACACAGAAGAGACGTTTTTGTCTTGTGAACCTTTGTGCTTGCGATTAGTGTTTTACTGTGCTTTCACAGACATACTTGTCCTGTTTTGCACCAGGAAGCCCATGTGTGTGCAAAGGTTGGGGTACGGCTGACACAAAAGTTTGTATTGAAAACCATCATGTTTAGCTTTCCAGCAAGACAAGCCTCTGTGTCTGTGTGAAACCTTTCTTTTATAAGATTGAAACTTACTTTAATGCGAGATTTGTGATGTCTTGTATTTGTATAGCAGATGTAATAACTAACTTCTCTAGATTTTGTTTGGTTTTTTTAAATTTCAAAACCTATACTAACTTGCTCTTAGCTTTTAGGAGTTTGTGGGGTTTTCAAACAAAAACTATCACTTGAAACCTTGCTGAGATAGTGATCAGCTCAAAGTATATTTTTAAGAGCCTTACATCAAGGTCAGAAGAACTGAAAGGGCTGATGCTTCATAAAGTGGTCACACTACTTTCACTTCACGTAGCCGACTGTCTTTCTTGGCTGTTTTCAGTAGTGCAATTCTGTCACATTAAATTGTTTAGTTCAGGGCATAATCAGTAGCTTTCTTGTGTCTGAGACTACAAAGATGGAAGACTTAAACTGTAGTATTAAGGAACAATTTCCTTCCAGACTTTTAAGTGTCAGTGTTCCAGAAAATGTACTTTCGGCTTCTTTTGTAATGAAATTAGTATATTCCAATTTAAAGTCAAAATGAGGTGATAGACTATGAAGTTTCTAAAAATCTTACTGCTAAGGCAGTAATATATTGAATCTGTTTTATGATTAAAATAACATACCTTTTAACTGGACAGTAATAACTCCTTTATTAATTTCTTTTATTTTAATGAGTGTTCTGAAATTTTAGAAGGAAACAAATATGTTTAGGACATTGGTGATAAATTGTCTCCTTAGAAGATAAGTTGTTATAGACACTAGTTATTTATGGAATGGTGTGGAATTACAACTGCTGAGTAAGATATTATTTTCCTGTTCTGCAAGCTTGTTTAAATTCAGATCATAGTGACCTGAAAAAACAACAAACTGGAAACTCAGGAAAAAGCTTTTTAGAAGGCACTGTAGATATTTTGATGAGAAAATAACTTGATTTTTAAAGTTCAGTTAGTTTTGTTTGTGAAAGTAAACCATTTGTAGTTTGAAAACCAGGATTTTTTTTCGTTTGGGAGTTGTTCAACTAGTCTGTCTTGGTGATTTAAGCATTCAAATTTAAAAATTGTTAGTGAAGAATACCATTAAAAGCCGTCATTGTGAAACAAGTTTGGGGTTTGATTAATTTACAGTTAAATACTTCAAAGCACTTTAAGTTGGCTTTATTTTCTGCATAATGAAAAGGATAGTAGGTGGGCCATTTTTGCATAGTTTTTAATACTAGACCTGAAATAATTTATTACTCTTCAGTTTTCAAAGAGCAGTATACATTCCAAATACAGAAGACTTGATTATGTGGAATTGCTTTCATATGAAAGTAAGGAATTAATAGTTTTAAACCATGCAATGCATTGGAAATTCTGGCTCTGTGAGAATACCAAAAACCTACAATCAGGTATTTGAATAGGTGTAACACAGGAAGCTCAATTCAATGAAATCATGTTGACCAGTAAACAAAGGGAAGAGTATCACTGTAGCTCAACTAAGCACTTAAATATATAACAGAATAGCTAAGTTTTCCAAACTAGAATAAAAACAATAAGTGATATTAAAATAATAGAAACAGAGCCATTAAATATCTTGTATGCATGCTGACGTCCTCTCTCCGTGTTGACTTGAAGCTACTTCTGGAATCTTCTGTCATCCATGTAGCAGTAGTTCTTCTATTAATGTATTGTGAAATTCTATTTGATGGCATGGAAAGCAAAGTGACAATATTAGGCACATCCTAGGAAAAATTCAGAATAGATAGGTGATGAAAAAAGGGATGAAGAAATTTATTTGCTTTTCGTAGGCAACAGCTACCAAGCTAAAGCTTTGGTGAACAAGAATGACTTTTCCTAAAAACACTGCTATTTGTGATGGCTTGAAAAACAAGTTAAAGTTTCCAATATATTGTACTAGTTATCATTCTGTTACAATGTTAAAAAGCATTAATGACCATGGACAGTGTTGTTAATTCCTTTATTGTTGGCATCTTTTCTGAAACTTCATTAACATTAAGAATAATAATCATCATCATCATTACCATCATCTGTTCCAATAGTTAGCTGTGAAAAAGTCAATACTTGATCTATGAGGGAAGCTCTTGTACTAATTTATTTAGTTGAAGTTGCTTTGCAGTCTTTACATGAGAGCAGTGCTAATGTTTTGTTAACAGGAATTTTAATTTTATACATAACTGAAGCTGAACTCTACATACCTTATTGTGGCTGTATGTTTGGGGTTTCTTTCTAAAACCTGAACTTAGTTGTTCTATCCAGATCAGTTTTCAGATGGTCGTAGCTTTTCAAATGTTAGTTTTTGAAGTTCATCAATCCCTTTTAGATTGGAAAGTATCACCATATTTATTTCTTGTCACATTTTGCTATTTTTGGTCATTAATTTTAGTGCATGAAATATATTTTCTTTTTCCTTTGATAGCTGAATAGAAAAATTAACTGGATAATCACAGATAATTTGGTCTTCTGTTCGTAAGAATATCTTTCTTATGAAGGATAAAAAGTTCCAATCTCTATTAAGATCAAAATCTAATTATATACTAGGAAATAATGGCTTTTCAGACATGAAGACATAAAAAAGACTTTAGAAGGATCATCTGCAACTCTGTTATTTCATTTATCAGGTACTTTACGACCCATTTCTCCGTGGCGCTGGCTTTTTTCAGTCTTGGTTCCACTAATTATTGCTACACAGGGTTTTAAGAAGAAGAGTCTTGATCACAGTGGTGCATTGGGAGGTATGCTTTTTCTGAGACTTAAGCTAAACTTTAGTAAACTAAATTAATGTTCTTTTTATTGTTTGTAATTTAAGACTTTACCTAGTTCTGTTATAATAAAGTATAAATGTAAGCATACATTAAATGCATACTGGGTTTTTTTCTCATGCCTGTTTAAACAGTCACTTTAATCTTGTGCTGCTGTTTGTAATTGATTTGATTAATATTGTTATTAGAGTTATATAAACCTAGAAGATTCTTTCAAACTTCCGTACAGTATGCAGTTAAATCACGTGGTTTGGTTTAACATGTAGATGGACTCACAGAGGAACAAAGAAATGGAAAGAGCTAGTGGTACAGAAATACCCTAAATTGATCATGTCAGCAGCCTACCTTCCTGGTAGGAAATCAGTTAAGAGAACGTGGTTCTCCTTTCTGTAATAGAAGCAGTTCTAGGCATTTTTTGGCCTGGCAAAAGTAAGAAAATTAAATCTTTACTTCACTAAAAATAAATGACTGTTTCTGGAAAGTTTTTCTTGACCACATGATAAAAAGCCCAGTGTAGTGTACAGTACTGTTTATTGAAATTTGAGGCAACGTGTCTTGGCGAGGTGATTCACCCTTGTCTTGTGACATTGTCTGAATTGATGTTCAGTGGAGTGAAACAGGGCCTCAAATCCTTCCTTCCCATGTCACCCATTTTGCAAATCTTACTCTGTGAGTTAAGGGGAGCATTTTCAGAACTGCAAAAAATCCTTTTCACTTCTGTGTTTTTACCTCTTAACAGCTCTGCTACCCAGCTTGTGCTGGCATTTGCTCTTAAGTGCTGCTGTTTTTCTTTCAGTCCTTTAGAATTGCAATCTCATGGTGGAGAGTGGAATTAGACCTCCCCTGTGAAAGGGGACATGCGAAATGAATCATATCAGGGAGCTCAGATCCTTAAGAAAATTACAGAAATAAAAAGGTGACATAAAAATCAGAAACTAAAAAAGAAAAGGAAGAGCACAATGGAGAAGTAGCATCTGTGAAGATGTGGAGGAGGGTTTTACAGGTTACCTTAGAGACCTTGGATGTGGGATTTGATACCCAAACTGGTGATGAACTTGCTGATAGAGGCACAGTCCCAGCTGTGTATCTGCTCCTTATACAAATAATAATATTCTTCAGGCAGAGTACTTAAATTTCAGTTATATATTCTTTGGATTCTGGGGTTTTAATTGCTCCTCTTTTATTTTTGCAAAGTGTTACTGACTTGTGGCAAAAGAAAGTCTTAAAACTCACATTTCAGCAGTAGAATTAGCAATTTAGCAATAGCATCTCTTACCGGATGATTGTCCTAGGTTTATCAGGAAGATAGTCTTCATATTCAGAAAATTTGAAATATTTAATTGCTTTACAAGGCAAGCATTGTTACATGAAGGAGCTTTATATAATTCTTTTTTCTTTATAGGACTGGTGGTTGGATTTATCCTTACAGTTGCAAATTACAGTTTCTTCTCTTCTTTGTTTGTATTTTTTGTTACTTCTTCAAAACTTACTAAGTGGAAAAAAGATATAAAGAAGCAAATAGATTCAGAATACAAAGAAGGTAAGCCAAAATACTTTAATTCTTTCAGATCCCTTGTGGAGAATAAATACTGCACATTGCTGTTCCTTTCAAAGGGTCAGATGAGATGTAACATCTGGAATAGGGAACACTGAGGTGACTCCCCTCCACCACCTCTCTGTGAAGATTAGCAAGTGACTTTGCTTTTGCTCCTGTTCTGTTTAATAAATTGCCATATAGTTTCTCTTTTGAACATGTGTCTTTTAAAATTTACCTTTATTTATGTGTGTTTTACTTTTGCTTCAAGCTGTTGCCTGTCAATTACTGATGCCTGAAATTACTAAAATTCAGTTTTTGTACTTCAGGTGGACAGAGGAATTGGGTTCAGGTATTCTGCAATGGTGGTGTTCCTACTGAGCTGGCTCTCTTATATATGATAGAAAATGGACCGGGTGAAATTCCTATCGACTTTTCAAAGGAATACACAGCATCATGGATGTGCTTATCCCTTTTGGGAGCTTTGGCATGCTCTGCTGGTGATACATGGGCTTCAGAAATTGGTAGTGTTATGAGTAAAAGCAAACCAAGATTGATAACGACCTGGGAACAGGTTCCAGTAGGTAAGGTGTTACCTGTTCTACATATTCTTAATATTCTGTTAATCTGTTTTGAATTATGCATCCAACTTGAAAACTTCCAAGAAAGATGTAGAAAAACAAATGTCAGAAATCTGGGATTAGAACAGGTTACCAGGAATGCACTGTCTGAAATGGAATATACTCAGTTGTGTTTCTTGTGCATTTTGTTGATTAGATGCACAAATGTAACATCCACAGAGCTAAAATAATTCTGAGTGCTGTCACTTCTAATCTCTGACAATATTAAAAGTGTTTATATTGCTAGTATGAAGAACACAAGTTATCAACCGATTTTTTTCAGACAATATTTTAGTCAGTAGAATATATATATATTCAACACAGACACTACAGAAAATTCACTTCTTAACCAAATTACTCATTTCCTTTAATATCCTACCAAGAGTGAATAAAGTGAGCTTTCTGACTGTCCAACCTTGTCTCCATGGTGGATGTCATTCCTGCCTTAAAGCAGTGTGCCTTTTGGAGTCTTGCTGGCAAATTGATTAGAGGTACAGATCTTGTTGGATAGGATTTAAAAGCATGGGGATTTTTTTTTCTCTTTATATGTATTCTTCAGATTTTTATTCAATGAGCTGTTAAACATCTTCTGTCTATGGATTCGGTTCTTTTATTTTTAAATGTGTTGGTGAAACATGTCGATATACTACTTCTGAAAGAGGGCATTGCTTTAATAATGTGCATGTCTCAAGGACTGGGGTTTTTTGATCAAATCTCTTTTTTTTTTTTAGCCCACCAGCATCTAGAGCAGACAAATACCCGGTGACATTGAGAGGTGTGCTGTCTAGCTTTATTTAATTTAATGCTAGTGAATATTTCTAGATAACTAGCCTTAGAGACAGGAAAGAAGTAGTAATAGGCTGTAATGGCACAGGTTGAGCTTCTCAACAGCATAATGGGAATGTAGAAAGCTGCAGTAGCAGAGCGTTGTGGATATAAGCAGAGGAGATCATTATGAACAGTTTTGATTTAATGTAAAACATTTAAATGAATACAAGTCTTTAAAAAATGTTTGTAAACCAGCTTCATTTTGTTTGATTTAGGTACTAATGGAGCAATTACTTTTGTGGGCCTGCTCTCAAGTTTGCTTGGGGGCATGGCAGTAGGTATAGCCTACTTCATAACACAACTCATTTTTGTGACTGATCTGGAAATATCTGCTCCGCAATGGCCCATTATTGTGTTTGGTGCAGCAGCTGGCCTACTGGGATCAATTGTTGATTCATATTTGGGAGCTACAATGCAATACAGTGGTAAGAGTCTTCTTTTTTTTCTTTTTTTTTTCCTCTCTCCTAATGTAACCTAAAATTGGACTTGAATTTCAAGAAGGGTTCAGGACATGCTTTTTAAATGGAAAAAACACAGAAATAGCAGCACAAAGGACAAAGGGAGCAAAAGTGATGGACATGATAATGAAAAGGAGCAAGGGCAGTTGGTACTTCTCCACATTTTGATTTGTTTATAGTAGCTTACTCTCTGATGACTGAAAGAAGCCAGAGATATCCAACGTTACATTGTAAGAACCAACTGCTGCCCTGTCCTTTTCTATATATCTACTTACAGTAACATTTTATAAGACAAAATGTCAGCTTAATTTTATCCATTTACTTGGATTAAGTTGTCACTGCAGAAGCTCCATTCCTAACTCTGAAGACTTAGGAATAGTCTCAGCTTTAAGAATTAAATAAGAAAACGTGAACAATTCCAGGAAGATGTGAACAATAGTTTACGTTCTGGGGTTTTTTTTCTCTGCTTCATAGAGAACTGTTTCCTATAAGTGAAGCTTAGCACAAACTAACTGTTACTTCAAATAAAAAGACTTATGTCCATTTCTTTAAAAAATTGTTGGCTGGCTGGTTGTAAATTATTCCAGTGCTTACTCATTGCCCAGAAAGATCATTGCCTAGGAGTAAACACTACAGACAACCTTTAGGCTAAGCTGTATACTTATCCTATGTTTCAAAATTGTTAAAAAACCATATCTGACACTGTTGTGTTTAACAGCTTGTTTACAGAGAGAACTTAAATTTCCAGGTTCCATTGTTGGTATACTTATTAACTAGAAATCAAGGTGTGAATGTGCAGATGAACTGCGTGAGAGACACAAATCCTTTAGATCTCCCATTACAGTGAGAACTACAAGGTGTTCTTGATGCTCTGGATTTGACTTTACAGCATTTTTTATGCTCTCTTCCTTGTAATTCCATGAAAGTCCAAAATACAATGGAGTGTTTAACTATTTGACAAATTTTTAGATACTTCTGTCTTAAAGAGGAGTCACTCAAGCACTCAGACAATGTTTCAAGCTATTAATGAGGCAGATGCTTGCTAATGCATGCCTGCATTTATCAGCATCTATTTCTTCATTTCTTGTATTTTTTCCATGCTCAGCAAGTTACTTTTTTAGCTGCAGCAGGGACAGTATGCAAGTTCCATACTTTCTTTTACAAATTCATATGCACTGCTGCAGTATGTTACATACATATAATATAATATGTATATTATATGAATACATACTGTGATGTATATATGCTGTGATGCAGACAAAATTGTGCTTCTCATGTGATGCACGCTCTTAGGTTTTGTGCCCCTCCTTTAACCCACTTTTTCATTCCCTGTTCAATGTGGACTCAGAAGGAAGAGTCCAGTCTCTCTGGAGCATCTTGTAAAGCAGTAAATACGGCAGTGGTCATAAAGAATTGTGTCTCCTTTTTTTTGGAAACGGTATGCTGCTACTGCTGATTCTTTCTGTCAGTGTATTTCCTTTTGGTAATATGCCTAGATTTGGTATATCAGCCTGTGATACCCACTGTATCTGAAAGAAAGTCCATCCCTGCCCACACATTTATTAATTAAAACTTTGTCTAAATAGCTGTGCAGAATAAGATTCAAATTTGCCCATGTTATCAGTCTATACCTATTCTGTAAATAACAAAGCTAGTGGAAGGACTTACTTGACCTACTTCTTCATGCTCTGAATCTACACTTTATGTACAGTTGAAGGATATATTTAGAAAAAATTATTCCCAGTTTGTCCTCAGGAAAACTTACTACTCTAAAACACAGCAAGTGTTGAGAGATAAACTACTAGACTTTGAAGTTTGATTTTTCTGTAGCTCTTCTGCATTATCTAAAGCTAAGTTTAAATGTATGTTTCAAAGGTAAGAGTATTACCAGCTATATACCTGCCAAGGAGGTTTGTGGTGAGATTTTTTTAAGTTTTGTCTGAGGTGCTGATTTTTTTTTGTAATAAAGCAGCAGCTTTATTTCAAATTTCCAGGTTGTGGGTGTTGACAGATATTCAAATCTAAGAAGAAAAAACCATTTTAATGTAAAATATACCTATTTGATTTGGAATGTTCCAACCTTAAATGTGTGCCTGTGCACATACTCAGTTATAGTTCACTACAGTGTGAGTTGGCATTAAAATCAAGTCTTCTACAATGATGTGCTTTTATCAGCATAGGGAACGGTGGAGCTGCCAAAATGTAGGATAATGGTGTGTGTACAGTAATAGCTAATGAAGCACAGTACTAAAGTACTGATAATACAAAGGCAGAGCAAGAAATTACCTAAGAACTACAGAAAAAACTCCAGCTGCTGGTAGTATAAAATTGCTGTGTGAATAGAATTTATAAATTCAGCCTTTGTAAGGAGCTTGTTTTCTGTCCGATCAAGTAATAGTTTTGTTTCCATAATTTTCCTTTTAAAACAAGTGCATCTTCTTGACAGAAAACACATTGCTAGTTGTTTCTGTTCAAAACAGCATCATTTGCCTTAGGATGACTCTTGGAACAGCTTTTTCCTCTTCTGATTCAGCTTGTTTCATTCCTTTCTTTGCTGTGAAACTACATAGAGAATTAGATTTAGCAGAAGTGTAACTTCTCAAAAAAGTAACTTTTAATGTAAAGTGTATTGCATTTATACTTCATTCTTGGGAGGTCCCAAATTAAACTGACTGTAATTTAGTCTGATAATGTGTTTTTACAGAGATTTCACACCATAATAGTAAAATAAATTTAGGAAGTTGCATACTTGATTACTAAGTTTCTCTTCAGCTTGGTTGGCTTTTCAAAATGACGTTTTTCTCTTTTCCCAGGTTTTGACCAGAACATTGGCATGGTTGTTAGCCACCAAACAAAAGACTCCAAGCACATATCTGGAAAACCTATATTAGACAACAACGCAGTAAATCTTTTTTCTTCTGTAATCATTGCTTTGGTGCTTCCAGGAATGGCGTGGTTCTTCTGGCCAAGGGGTTGAAATGATTTAAGGTTTTCTGCATGTGATTCATTTATGTTCAGTCTTGCTCAGAGACTCCAAAGAGTTCTATTCGAACCCTGTTTAAGAGAGGGATCTGAAACTTTCAGAGCACCAAAGGACTTTCCATCTCAACTTGCTAAGGCTGTAAACCTCAGGTGGCAATCGACATCTCTCAGGAAGGTGCTTTGTCAGTAATGCTCTTGCTGCTCTTCAGATGGGTGTAGGCCATTGCCAGGTGAGGTGAAACACTTGCTTCATTTATCCTCATGGAGCTGAAGTGTTGGTGTCTGATCTCTCCAGTCTCCAGCATCTGGAAGGGCAAGAAGCTGGAAATAGAAGTCTAATCCACATCAATCAATGGGATGGAGCATTGTGGCTATTGTCCAAGCTAGACACAAAGTACAGTGCAGCTTTATATAGGCATTGGTAACATGGGTGAAGTGGGTGAATTCTGGTATTTCGCATTATCTACTGTATGTGTGGTCTTACGGTCTTATTTGGGCAGGAAAGAGAGAAATAAGCCTTGTTGCCTATTCTGTGTCCTGATGCTATCTCAACTTCCCTCAGAATAGCCTTGATAAAAATGATGCCACATACATAATGTTTGAAGCAAAAATCTAATTTTGAAGTAGAAACTCACTAGCTGTTCCAGTAAGGATAATACATTTTTCTGTACTTTTTTTGACATCTTTATTTTGAAACTAATTATATTTATGAAGATTTGTCAATACTGTGGTACTTACCAAGTAGTTTAAAATTAAAGACAACAGTTGTGAATTCACATTCATCTCTTTAGAAATAGAACCCTTTTTCTATAGGCATAAAATTGTTCCATAATGGCATTCTGACCAAACTATACTCCTTGGTTATTTCTCAACAGTGGAAATGTTTCCCATTTTACTTGGGACTTTCTATTCAGAGATTATGGCCTCAGCCAAAGAAGCTACAGAGGTTAACCTTGTAGCAAATGGGGAAGTCACACTTATAAACCATTTCAAAATAGAAATTTTAATTTTTGATGCTCAGGCTTCTTTGTTAGGTGATCCTGTCTTCCATCATTTATAAAAGTTGTGGAAGTAATTGAGCCAGCACAAATTGCATTTAAACTTTAGAGTTACATTGATAATAACCTCTCAACCTGTCAACCTGTTGACATTGAGAATGGACTTGGGCCCATACTGTTAACTTACAAAAAGCTTTTTCTTTTATTGTAAGAGATAGGTGAGTATTTTGTATTGAACATTCAGGTTTTTTACAAATGTCTTGTGTATATTGCCTGTCTTAATTAATTCGAATTGTTTATTGTGTCACCTTTTGTGGGAATATAAAAAAATGTTAACACCTTCCATATTGAGTTTACTCTTTTGAAATCTAGTCTATATAAATCTGGAATTCATCATTGGAACTAGTTCACTGGGTTACCCAGTTATAAAGATGAGATTTCAAAATAGTAAAAGTTTTCTGAAAAGAACAGATTGTGTAGCTGCTCTTTATTTGTTCCTGTGGAAAGGCAAAAATTACAGAAGTAATATATGCACTTAAACTGTAACAATAAACACTTGGGAATTTTATGCACTGTTTGGATTTATGTTTCTTCTAAATAAACACTCTAGTAATATCTTCTAAGATTTTATTAATACTGTTGTTGTTTCTAGAATTGAGGTAGATACAATTTTTGTAAGGTAACTTTTTTTCAATTAAATGCCTTATTTTTATATTCTTTTGTTTTCTGAAGTGAAGTATACTTTCAGACACTGAAGTGGACGTGGTCAGCTTTTTCACTATTTAATTTGGGTTCATTTGAAAACTTACCAGCTTACCAGAGTGAGAAGACATCTGTGATTGCAAATTCATAGCAGCATGAAACACTTCGATCTGTGATCATATGAACGAATGTGATCTCACTGAAATCCTGTAGTTAGGAGCTTCAAAGGCCATTATTTTGGATTTTTTTATTTGTCATGTCTTAATGATGACTCTTGAGTTGCTTTTGAAATTCCCACTCGTAAGTTTTCAGTATGTAGAAAGAGCTGAGCACTGTTGAACTTCAAAAAGGCCAGTGTTAACTCTGGATATATTGAGTGTAGCTCATAACCAGTATTGTTGCATTTAACTACTTAGTAGCTGTAAACTGACAGCTTTGGGAGAAGGTGGAGGGGGGAGTGGGGGATACAGGGAAGAAGTTGCAGAATGTGACCAACTGCCTGTAAATTGGTGTGTGTCACTGAGAGCAGTCCCTGGGCTCTGAGGGGAGCAGACAGAGAGACCACCTGTCCAGCTGCTACTTGGAGAGACAGAAAATGCAGGAAATAAAAAGGGATAAAAAGAGGGGGAGTTAAGAGAAAACTAGGATGTTTGTAGATTTCAAATTGCAAAATAGTTATTGCAGTTAGCAAATTTAATTCCATTCTTTAAACACTTGAATTATTCTTTAGCTTCAGAACCATCAGTCTGTACCTCTCTTACTGATTTTCCATTCATATTGAAGTGGCATGAGTATTTCCACAGAACCAAGGTGATACACTTAAAAAAATTTTTACTTGAAACAGTTAAAATTGTGAATTACAGGTCCTCATGCTTGGCTTGATTGGTAGATGTGACAGATATTCAAGTAAAATGTTGACATACTTGCAAGAAATCTTTAGGCAGATCTCATCCAGACTTGGTGCCTTGATTGTTGATGTATACTGGTATCAGAGTCACCAGTACTTACTTTTTTTAATTTCTATTTTGTTGTTACAAGTGTAGATTGTCTTGGGTGTGTACATGCTGCATTTGAGTGGTCCATCATTGCACAGTTCCCTGGGACAGCAAAATAAAGTGGTGTAAAAACCAAAGAGGATATACCACCTCTCTTGAGTATTAGGGACTAACTGATGTTCAGCAGACTTGACTTTTTCTGACAATAAAGGGCTGAAACATCATGAAATACTGTTGGTGTTTTACAGAACCAACCTGGGCACTATTCACATTACAATCTGTTAGGATTGGGCATCTCAGATTTGTAAGTAGGATTTGTTTTCTCCACATTTTCCCCAGCAGTACTTTGGTCCCCACTTAGCCTTTTCTCTACATTTCATTATCTAGCATTTTAAATTGCCGTTAAGTTGCTCTTCTTCAAGCACGAGTTAGCCTGTTTTACAGGAAATGTCTTCCCTTAAAGGTTGGTAGGTATGTTACAGTCTTTGCTTCTGGCTATTGCCATAACTGGATAATAATTTTCAATTTAAATACTGCTGCTGTTGGGGGATAAGATGCCGCTCTGGGATACAATTATGGGCCTGTTGTAATGAATAAATCAGCAAAGGTACATTAATTCACTCAGATCATGTGGATCCCTGCAGCATTCCCAAGCCTGCAGCCATCTTCAGGATTTACTAATGCCAATATCAAATCAGGATGAAATACAGAAATGTGGAAACAAAGCTGCTGAGCAAATGGCAGACTTAGGTACTCCCAAGTCTGTAAAACTTGATTCCAAGTAAAGAAATTCCACCAGGAATCCAGTAGCTTTTCTACAACATTTACCCCACAGGAGTAAATTTTAATATCTTGCCACTACAACCACTCAATCGTAGAATCACAGAACAGCCTAGGTTGGAAGGGACTTTGAGAGATCATCTGGTCCAACTTTTTGTGGGAAAGGGGTCTTTGGTGAGATTATCTAGCAATTATCGATCTGTCCAATCACACTTTGAAAATCTTCGATGATGGGGACCCTACCACATCCTTAAATGTCAGTTTTCCTTGACACACAATAAGGTGGATGCACACGAAAGTAGATGATCACCATTGTGTGAGTTCTGACCAGGAAACACGCAGAGTTCAGCCCAGTACTGGAAAAGCAATGGCTTCTGTCATCCTACTCTTTTTGTTACTACTACTTGTTATCCTGATATTTCATTATTCCACTTGCTGACTTCCTAAGTCCTGAAATCATTCCACTGTCGAAAGCTGCTGCCATCAAATGCTCCTCCAAAGCAGCAGTAGTTTCAGTCTGCCTTAAACTCCAAATGCCCTGGTTACAGTGCTCCCAACACGTGTGCGTCATCTCATTGTATTAAGTGTCTCATCCTAGTATAATTTAAAAAGAAAAAGTGAAAGGAGCTAATTCATGGTGCATTAGGATAAGAAGCAAGTGTGTTACTCACCTCTGAATTCTGGAAACCCTATGTCTTTTGGTAGATGCCAAGAAAGCAAAGACATGGGTGTCAGCACCTGACACTGCACTCAGTGGTGTCTGCCCAAGAAGCTCTACGGTGGATTTACCCTGTGCAAAGGTATACCAGAAAAAACAAACAATCACCATCAATCAAACTTTAAAAAGTGCCCAAATCCTTTATCACAAGACAAAATGGAAGTGTAATTTAATTTATTGTTCTTTAGAGTTTGAAGTTAAATGAACAAAAATATTTTCATACTGTTTGCTTACAAATTTGAGTAGTACACCACTTAAATTCAAATAGGTTTGGTTTGGAGTGGATTAACAAATGTTTTGCTCAGGTTCAGAACTCACCTGAAATAAGAATGCAATCTAGATGTTAAACTTACATGCCAAACAAGAATGGTTTTTTCCTATCTCTAATGAAAACAGTTTTTTATAATATATTTTGATTTTTTTCCCCCAATGGCAAAAAAAATGGATGCATATGTGTCAGTCTATGCCTGTGTCTTCATGGAGCTTGCAAGTCCAAAAATAACACCTGCACATAGCCCTTTTTGGGATTGTTGTCCCTAGTTCTTTGCAACTCTCATCATTAAAGGTTTTAAAAAATTGTCAAATGTCCTCTCCTATTTATTTTCTGACATTATTTGAAGAAACCAGGGTGATTTTAATTCCAGTTTCCTTTATCTCTTTCTCTGTTTTACTGCCCTGACTCCTGAACTGGTGTCCGCAGCTCCTTTCTGATCCTGGCTGTGAATCAGAGGACCCACAGAACAACAACTCTTTTCATAGCAGCAGACACGAAGTCAGTGTCTACTGTTCTGGGTATGACATAGGACTGATCTGTTTTGTGCAATTATTTTTCTGTGCTAGTGCAAATAGTCATATAAAACTACTCTTTGATGTCCTCTAGGACCTATAATGTCTCCCTTCCCATCCAGGTTTAGGGAAAAGTGAAATGTTAACCCACAAAATCTGGCAGCTAGGGCTGAAAATTGCAGAAATCTGAGCTCCACGTTTGCATTAAGAATTCTGAGGAGTGCTAAGGTACCCTCGTGTATGAGAGTTTAATGCAGAATTTACCTTTCGATTAGAAGGGAATTCTAAAAAAAATCAGCTCAGCATCTTCCCCGCAATCAAAGATCAGTCCTGTGTGAGACCCTATCAGGATGCAACAGAGATAGATCCGCACCAGGATTATTTTATTACTCTACCCAAGAGTACCTCAATAGGTTTCTTTCCAATTTTTTTCAGACAGGAAAGCTGAAAACCAGAATAGTAATTAACTTTGCCAAACCACTTGCACTTACATTGTTCTGTCTTTAGTAAGAAATAGTCTGCTTAGTAATTTTTGTGAAGACTCTTTGTATTAGTGGGAACACTTTTATCTCCACTATGCTAAAGCAAGCTTAATTTGAAGTGTCACAGATCAATCAAAACTGTCAGCAGGGTTGTCTTCCTATGCCTTGTTTTCAACACAGCATTTGTATAAATCCTTGAGTTGGTAACACTGTTGAAGCTTTTTGCCCAGGCGGGGGTGGCACCCGGCATTCCAGTGCAGCTCTGCTTAATAAGTTTCCATCCCACTAAGTGGAGAGCAGCAAGACACTAGCCACCAAAATATCCAAGCACAGAGTTAATTTTAAACACAAGAATAAAGTGTTAGCAATCAAGGGGTGTGCTAGTGTTGTTTAAAGTTAGGCAGACTCTAAGCACTCTTGCTGAACTGCAGCAAGCATGCTCCTCTGCATCACCTGCAGCAGATGGGCCCCACTCATGTCAGTAAACTTCATCAAGTGCATGCATAATTACAGGACTGAGTTAGTCAGTTTTGTCTTTGATGAGTTCTGCTTAATCTTCAAACATCAACTAATTCAAAATTATTGTATCATTACTGCCATCAGTTCAGATCCTCCCTACCCTGACACTGTTTTCAGGCTCAGAGAAAGCATTTCAGTACTCTTCAAAGCATGTTTTAAAGAAATGGAGGTGGACAGACTATTTAAAATTGTGGTACCCAGAAACAAGTGTAGTAAAACTCTTTTATATATAACTAAAAGTTATATAATGCTAAAGCAAT
>WBMZ01019214.1:0-23681 GCA_013400975.1 Atrichornis clamosus | reverse complement strand
TTATATATATAATTATAATTATAAATTAAGTTCACTTCTAATGACAAATTGTCATTAAAATTAATAAATTTTTCAGATTTTTTGAAGTCTTTTTAGCCATTTTCAACAAGCAGACTTTTCTTTCTCAAAGCAAATGCTTCATTAATATTTAATCCACATTTAAAATAAGTTCATTTATGTGTACACTAGTTGACTGTACAGTTTTTTTTCAGTTCACAGTCCAAATGTGTGGTGGGAACTTATATGCTTGTCTAACCAAACTTTTAAGACACCTTCCTGCCTATCCATTCCTGTAAAACTTAATAGAAATTAACTTGCTTTGATTTGCAATTTCATTTAACTTCAACCATATTTCCTTTTTTGTGAGTGAAATCAGAACAGGCTATTGCATTGCTCAGTATTAGTGCCCTGTTGCAACTATGCAGTGACGTAGCAAATGACGTAGAAGATCTTACTTCTCCCTTTCTTTATTGCTGAATTCTTATAAATTACTCATACTGATTTCAATTACATTCTTAATGTAAAGTGAGAAGAGATGTTTCAGAGATGGTTTGTACAGCTTTCCTTCTTGCCCCCTCACCTTTCATCTTGCATTCAGCCCTTCAGGAACTGGTCACAGGAAAAAGTTTATGAAAGCCCCAGAGCAGCATTATCAGCTTTTTAACATAGCCCTCTCCTTTCACAGTTTGATGTGTCTGTGCTGAATTTTTAGTGGAGTTTTTTGCCTTTTTTTTTTTTGAGGGGAGAGGGGGGAATGGGGGCAGGGAGTACAGGTAATTTGGGATATTTTCTTACTATTACTTAGAATTTAATTAGATTTAATTTTATATGCTATTTGTAGTTTTTAAACAAAAGGTTTAAGACTGAGTTATTTCCTGTGTTGCTGAACACGCACAAGTATGCTCCATGACAAATCTGGAGGTTGTTTTGTCCTATTACATTCCTGTATGTCTGCTTTTCTTGATGTTGACCCTGGTCAGGTTCTACTGGAAAGCAAAAAAACCCAAACAAACAAGCAACTAGCTGATTTGCTTTTGGCTTCCCTGATGAAGACCAGCAATTTGAAGGTATAATGAATAAATGACTTGACTGAACCAGCATTAAGAAAAGCTGAGCACCTTTGCAATGTTCCTTCCTACACCCTTTTATTTACACTGTTTAAAAGATGCCGGGGAGAATGAGAAGTGGTGAAGGATCTTCTGCTTGTATCTGGACCAGGTGTATCAAGTGTTTGGGTCATGTATTAGTAGTCTAGTTGGGTTTTCTTTGCTGGAGGATTGGAGGTCTAAAGACTTACCTTGCACAGCTGAGAAATAACCAAAGGCACTGTGGAGGGCTTAGTGGTGGTCACTGAGCTTTCTTTGCTTCTGGCATTTAAATATGTGCTGCTGGGAGCAAAACTGTTGATTCTGTGTGGATTGCTTTACACCAGTCCTTGAATTTTGACTGCTCCCTCATTCAGGTGTGATTTGTTCTGAGAGGAAGAGGAGGGGTGGGATATCAGCTCCCAGTACATACTTTCTGTTCCTTACTCGCACAAGTTGAGTCACATCCACGCCAAGCCCAAAGCCACATCACCAGTGGTGACGCTGCGGATTAGATGTGTCATTTCTGAATAAGGAGTCCCTGAATACTGTTTGTTGTGTGGATTAGGTACTAGCTGAACTTAGAAAAGCATTTAGGCAGGTGCTATGAATAGGCTTTCCTTTAGAACATGATAAAGCTTGTTTCAGATGATCAGAAAGGTCACTGCTTGTGTTCTGTAACCTGCCATGCCCTCAAAACCATCAGCATTGCAGTCATGTTACTTGTAAATTGTACTTTTGAGTTTGCTGTGACAGAAGTAACAGCAAGTGTTGCATTGTAAGGAGAAATAAGTTTGGAAATGGTTTTAAAATCCAAATATTTCCAGTTGCTGACTTGAATTGGAATGCTGCACCTGCACCATTTTCCTTGTTAATTCAGATAAGCAGTGCTACCAAAGTGACCAGTATCAGCAGTGATGAAGAGAGATTGTGATAAGAGCCCCACTGTTTAGCTTGGGTGCTGTGCTGGAGCCAGAGCTCCTGGGAAGAGGCAAGTGTGGGTGTAAGACAGTAACTCACAGCAGCACAGAAGATAGTGACATAAGAGATGGGTGAATAAGAAGGTCCAAAGAAGGACAGTGATAAAAACAAAAGGTGGTAATAGTGAGACTGCTCTAAGCAAATACAGTATACAGTTGTCCTGACCTCATTGTCCTCTGAGTGGTCCATCTCCTCTTTTCCCTCAGCTGGAGGCTATCATCCCCTTGTTCTCCATCTCCAGCACTACCTTCTCTGGGACTCACTTTTCTGAATGGTAAAGACTGTAACTCTGTGTTCTTCCTTCAGGCTATGACTTCTGCCAAGTCCTCCAGTGGTTTGCTGAGAGGGTTGACCGAATAATTCTCCTTTTTGATGCCCATAAGCTGGATATATCTGATGAGTTTTCTGAGGCTATTAAGTCATTCCGTGGCCAAGATGACAAGATTCGAGTGGTGCTTAATAAGGCTGACCAAGTGGACACACAGCAGCTGATGAGGGTGTACGGTGCACTCATGTGGTCCCTGGGAAAGGTGATCGACACCCCAGAGGTCCTGCGGGTCTACATTGGCTCCTTCTGGGCCCATCCTCTCAGAAACACAGAGAATCGAAGGCTCTTCGAAGCCGAGGCACAGGATCTTTTCAAGGATATCCAGAGTCTCCCGCAGAAAGCTGCTGTGAGGAAACTCAATGATCTCATTAAAAGGGCAAGACTTGCCAAGGTAAGAAAAGATAAGAAAATTAAATTGAATGAGCAGTCTCTTTTGCTCTTTCAGCATGTCCTTTCTCACCCTTCCCAATTTTTCTCTAACTATAAACTGTGTGTTTTTAGCAGATGAATTGAATTGTCACTTTTTCAAGGAAAGGGTAGCCACTTAGGGAGAAAGCTGTTGGTAGCAGACAGGAATTCTAGTTTCCTGTGCAGTTATCAAACAAAATGCATTTGCCTTGCAGCAAATATTAATGTGGACTTCTAAGCAAAAATTAACGGGATTTTCAATTCCATCAGCATACGAATAGTTGTTTGGAGATGTGTACCACTTCCTATGTTGGCTTATTTAGCTTTCTGAATATGAAGGTACACTTTTGAGAGGGTTTTGGAGGGTTTTTTTTTGGTTTGAACTTCGGGGTTTTTTTGTTTGTTTAGGGGGTTTTTGTGGCCTGAGCTTTAGGGCAACCTGTAGAAGTTTCTTCTTTGAAAATTCCTTTTAAAATCACGATGATGTTTTGTTAAAAGTTGCTCTGATCTCAGTCTGTTTTGTTGCTGGTTTTGGCAGCTTTTTGTTTTCATTTGTTACAATAATTTTGGCATTGAAGGAGTGTCAATTGAATAATTTGTAGTTGTTTCTATGAAATGTAAAATGAAAATGGATAAAGGGGAATACAGAATGCAATGCTCTTAGGGATATGTTAGGCAGCTACGGAAGCAGGGGAATAAACTGTTTATCTGCAGGAAAGCAGCAATGCAATCCTTCCAGTGTCATCTTTCTACCTTCCAAACTGAACTCAAAGTACTGGCACTCAAAAAATCTCTTTTTACAGCATTGCGTGGGGGGTTTCTTTTGCCCTATTTCTGTGCTACCCTGTTCTTAATCTTGTCTAAAACATGTACAGTAACCAGAAACAAAAGTAAACTCCTAACATGGTGTCAAGTTTGGGCATTAGGCTTTTTTCTTTTTTTTTTTCCCCCCCGAAGTCCTGTGACTCACTATCCCATTTTGAAGATGGGAGCTGTTCTTATCTACAAGAAACACATGTGCATACTGGCAGATCTTAGGCCACTTAGCATACACTGTTAGTGCTTGTGAATTATAAACATATTTTTCTGGTTTTGATAGAAGCATTATTTTAGACATAAGATCCATAAAATTGCTTACAATTATTTATAAGCTCTCTTAAAAATGTCCTTATGGAATCCATTCTGTAATTCTGGAGAAATGCTCATCTCTATCCTCTTAGAAAATTTCCTGAGTTTATGCTTTTTTTTTGCTGTTTTTTTTTCTTCTGTAGAAGTGTAAATTTATTTGCAATTAAAATGCATGCACTCTTTTTAGATATAAGGAAGTGGTGTTGTATGAAAGTTGTGAACTTAAAATGTGCAAATAAAAGCTGGTTACATAATTTTTCTTTAAAGCCAAAGATTTTTTTCCAGTTTTCTGCTAAATAAGTAAGGAAATGAATGCAAAAGCAATTGCTGTGTGCAGATTATGTAAGGTTTATATAGAATATTATAATACACATTCTGTCGTGGCTTGGAAGGTATTAAGTATTACATTTACATCACACCTAAGCAATCACTTGTTTTGCTGATGCTTTTTAACAGTAGTTTGACTTGCCCCAGTCTTCAAGATTTCAGGTTTATATTGCTCAACAATTCGATAGACATACTTACTTTTTAACATTTTTTTCTGTGTGTGTGAAAATTGTAAGTTCTGTTTTATGGACAGCTGCATTCTTTTTAAATGAAGGAGAACCTGAATTCTGCCGTCCTGTTCTGGAGGTCACTGGTATGTAGTGGTCCTGGCCAGCCCAGAGCTTAGGACAGCAGTTTGATAACATCAAGTTGTGAGAGCCGTGCATTGCTTCTAAAAGAAGGCTGCCCCTGTGCCTTCCCTCTTGTGTGCAAAACGAGTATCAATGTCCACTCCACGAATTGGAAACGCAAACTCACCTAAGTTAGGAAGTGCAGCCTGTTCTGGGCCTGGTCACTCACTGTGTGGTGAAAGGTGGTGGGAGAGTGTTAAGGGGGAAGAGATGAATGGCTCAGGATAAAGGTAGAGGAGGGTACATGGGCAGGTTGGATTTTGATGGCAATGCAAGAATCAATGTGTTTAAAGACTTGACATCCTAAATTAATGTCTTTCCTTACAAGCTGGAAAAGCTCTACTTTTCTCCCCAAGGCTTTTCAAGGCAGCAATGTCATGCTGTCCCTATAATACACTGTCTGCTCTGTCATCTGCATAGGTGGCTGCATAAATACAGACTATAGGTACTCACATTTCTCTGAGTAGGCAGGTAGGAATGCAATATCACTTCAGATAGGTAGCCCTGCCACTTAGCATACTTGGATTACTTGAGGAATTAGTCATTGATTCCCACAATGGTTGGTGAGGCAAATGAGTTACACATCTCTACCACTGAGACAGATGGACCGGTATGGCTGGGGCTCCCTGTCTGTGTCAGAACGTGGGGTTTGGGGCCTTGCCTTTTCTCTTGCTGTTGGTGCTCGTGGAATGCTGTACCTGGCGTCTCCTTAAAACTGCCAGTGTACATCTGTACTTCTTCTACATGTGTTTGCTTTCTCTCTGCCCCTCAAAGGAATGCTGAAAGCAGCAAAAGCTAGTTGATAACTAACTGTTCACATAAACACAAAGTTCCAGAAACAGTAGTTGATAATATCTTTTCCTTAGGGAAGCATACTTCTGTTTCGTGTTCTGACCTAGGTGAGGAACACTAATGTTAAGTGTTGGTAAACAGTAGTTTTGATTTCAGTTTTGCTTTTTCTTAGGTTCATGCTTACATCATCAGCTATCTGAAAAAAGAAATGCCCTCTGTATTTGGAAAAGAGAACAAGAAGAAGGAACTGATCAACAGATTGCCAGAGATCTACATCCAGCTGCAAAGGGAATACCATATCTCAGCAGGGGACTTCCCTGAAGTCAAGAAAATGCAGGTAAAGTGGTAGATTACCAATCCACTGAAATAATGCTAACCTTCTAACAGGATTGCCAAATTGGAAAAGGTAGGACAGAGGATCTCAGCATTATAGCTTAGGGTCTTAGGCAATAGAGCAGTTGAAGTGAGTCATTTGTCTATTACGGGGTTAGAATGACTGGGAAGTGATACAGAACAAAATAAATTGGTAACTTGCTTAGTGTGTGTTCAGTGATACAGGACTACATAATGAAACTGACCTTCATAAGAAATCTGACCTTCTGTCCTTTTAGTCAGTACTTGGTCCATCAGAGCAGATAGTACTGAAGGCTTTGTGCAAATAAAATGGCAGTGAACACTCACGTGTTAAGCTGCTTCTTCTTTTGAATCCTAAATCTGGTTATATATGTCATTTTTGTAATGTTACAAAATATTTGTGTAGGTGAAGATATCCTTAGTCATAAGTTCTTTTTTACTCTTCTCTGTTCCTGTTCTTACTGTTACCATTTGACAGTGAGTAGTAAAGGCAATGTGTTACCTGAAAAGTCCAATTTAAAACCTTTTATTTCTGAAAAAAAAGTCTTACGCTTTTTTTCTGTCAAGATTGTATTCTGTGAAGGAGAGAGAGAGTAGTTCTTGGTTTATACTCACTAGTAGTTTTTAAAAACCTTTTGTCTCTTCCTCTTTTGAACTTTCTGCAATCTTGCAAACAATTTTCTGTCATTTGCTTGGCTTTTTATTTCTGCTCTCTGATTTGAGTTGTTTAGAGAGTATCCCAGGGAAGAACAGCTAATGTTGTCTCAGCAGTGATTTCAATTTAATACTCAAGCCTCTGTTGGCAATTTTTGGATCTCAGATAGGCTTCTTAAATGGCCTTTGAATTAGAGGATAATTCAGCTTGGAAGCTGAAGAATAAGAGATCAGGAGCCTGCAATTTGGTCTGACAATGGACACGAGTGTGATGGGAGATGTTTTCCAGAGTGATGCTACATATATTTCTGACAGTATGTGTGGTACACTTGCACAGCTAATCATCAAGAGTGATAATTGGCTGATTATCTATAGGAATGCACAAATTTCTTTCGTGAACTAAAATTTCTAACCTGGAAATCAACTACTGGCATGAGATAGTAAATCATAAATGAAGAACAAGATGTATATTCACTAGGTTTTCACAGGCAGGATTGTTGAAAGGTTTCATGAGTTAGGATTTTAAAAGGGGATTCTGTGGGAAAAGTTGACTCTTGCTTCCCTTGTTTCTTTTGTTTGTGATGCAAAATGAGAGTATGAGAGGTTTGAATATTGAAACAAAATTTGAATGAAAGTCTTTCAAACTTACGGTGCATGTCAGTTAAGCCTCAGCAGCAGATGGCAGCAAATACGTGCAGGAGAGATCAATCACTTTCGTAACAAAGAGCAAAATTGTGAGAAAACAAAATGGTGCAAAAACAAAATTGTGCCAAAGAAGACAGCAAGATGACCTTTGCTTCCTAAGATTTATTGCACAACATAAATTTAGACTGATCAGGTGTTGTAAATCAGGTGATTGTGTATAAATGTCACCTGAGCAGAGTTGTTGGTTGACTGTTTTCAGCCTGTGCTCCAGGTTTCTTGGATTCATGTCATCGTTTTGATATGTATAGGAGCAGCTCCTTAAGATGATAGATGTGATTTGTTACAGCGATTTAACATCATTTTACAGGAGGGTGGGAGGTGGTGGTTATATTTGGGATTTTTTAGCAGTTTCCACTGTAACTTTCTCTTCCTGGCAATCATTTTGCCTGTAAAAATAATTTAATACTTGCCTAAAGCATTTTTAATTTTCCAGTGCTGTGGTGTAAAACATGCTTGGGCTTGTGTTGGAATAGTACATATCACCTAGTTAAACATCTCACTGCTATAAAACAGTGCTGCTGTTATCTCAACTCAGCTTTTCTTTATTGGTAAAGAACACTTCTTCCTGACCTAACCACAACCAAGAAGAAGTTTAGTCTATAAAATCAGATCAGTCCTGCAAACACTTATTTTTAACTTTAAACACTTGCATAAGTGGTAGCAGGACTGAGGACTTTGATGTTTGGAAGAAAATCATCAGATGGAAAGTTGCTGGGTAACATTCATCAACTGCTGTGGTTTTATCCACTGCATTTTGAAAACTGTATTGTAAATGTAATTTAATAGACAACCTCTGTTTGCAAAATTGTTGCAAAATTGTCTTAGCGTGTCAATATGTTGGGTGTATGGTACATATGTGTCAGTTTTGTTTCTCCTTCGAGAGGAGTTTGTTATAGAAACAGCTTCAAAAGATACTTTAATTGAATTATTATTTTAATTTGAAACCAATTCTTTAAACTTTTTCAATGTACTGGAAATGTTTTTAACTACTGTCACTGTGTCATTCACAGGAGCTGTTGGAGAATTGTGACTTCACTAAATTTCATTCTTTGAAACCAAAGCTGATTGAAGCTGTGGATAACATGTTGGCCAACAAAATTGCCTCCCTGATGAACCTAATTAGACAAGAAGAGAGCAATATGCCCACAGAGATGGTACATGGTGGAGCATTTGATGGCACCATGGCAGGACCTTTTGGCCATGGATATGGGGAAGGTGCTAAGGAAGGAGCTGATGAAGACGAATGGGTTGTTGCCAAAGATAAACCGGCTTATGATGAGATTTTCTACACTCTGTCACCAATCAATGGCAAAATATCTGGGATTAGTGCAAAGAAGGAGATGGTGACTTCTAAACTACCCAATAGTGTCTTGGGGAAGATCTGGAAACTTGCAGACTGTGATGGCGATGGGATGTTGGATGATGAAGAGTTTGCATTAGCAAAACATCTCATCAAGATTAAACTGGATGGATATGAACTGCCTGGCACGCTACCTTCCCACCTGGTGCCACCGTCTCACAGGAAGCCTTTCCAGACAGCAGAATGACCAATACAAGGAGAAGAATGAGGCTTTTGAAAATCTCTCAATAAGCGTGTTGAAAATACCAAAATTTGAAATTAGGCTTAGATATTTAAACTTCACAGCACATTTCACGCAAGCTACTGAAGTTATAAGCGTGATACCAGGGAAACATTCGTGTAGCTGTCCCTGCTGACCTTCACTCAGACATGCTTATCACAAGTGCCTTATATAGTTCTATCATACAGTGAAAATGTTTTTGTAGTCCTGTGTCCGTGTCTTGCTGCCTTTACAACCATAAAGCAGAAAAGACCATGCATAAAAATTGCTGACCTTCACTGAACCTAAATACTTACCAACCCTAAGTTTCTCCAAACTATTCTAAGTAATGCATGGAAGCCCAAAATGTTAAATTCACCTGTCTATTCAAGGAATATTGATATGCTAAAAATATACTTAAGCCATTGAGTGAATGTCAACATCTCTATAATCTAAGAATAGGCTGATATAAAAGGAAATTTTATTTTTGTTCTTTTTATTATTTAATATGGGTTAGAAAAAGATAGAAGAATGATGAGGAGAGTCTTGTAAGTGCTCAGAATATGAGCAAACTTGTTTTAAAACTTTAGATTCTAGCTAGAACTGCAAAATATTAAAATTATTCTTTCAATCTGTCATTTGTCCTGTTATCTGAAGAACAGCTTCTTCAGTTTTACACAGCACTATATATTCAGTATTTTCATTAGAAGAACTGAGATGTCCTTTGTTCCTTGAATTTGGAATTTTCTTTGAGGTTTTAGTTTAGCTGCTCTGCAGACAGTGAATTCCTTAATGGTTCACAGTGACAGCAGAATGGTTTCTTAAGCTAAAAAAATACGTTTGCATTGAAATCAATCCTCACTTTCTGTTCAGAAAAGGTGTATTGCTCAAAGTAAGCCTCTTCAAAAAACATCAAATGGTCACGGGAAATTTTCATAGGTATTCAATTTCTATTTACAGCTAATTATACAGTTATGTCTGTGTGGTTTTTATATATAATATATTTAAGAAAAGTTATTAATTAACACTTTCTTTTGCCAACATGTAGTTGACAACCACAAAAGAGATTCAGTTCCCATGGTGGCATATTTGAAGGATGGGGAGGCTAACAGGAATTGTTACATTGACAAACGTAATAAATTATAGACTCTTCCCTCCCAATATTACTCCTTTATTGAAAACAATCCATGAAAGGAATGAATGCTCAATAAACATTCATTTTTCAACAACACACAATCAAAGTTGAACATACCGTCTGCTTACAACTGATTTTTATCAGTACCTTAAAAGAATGCAAGTTTTTGGCCCTGTGAACTTGAGTCTTTCAGGGAGGGCCAGTTCTTTCCTAAAACGAAACTTAGCAGTCAGTTCTGATCTATGTGTGTGAGCAGGAATTGATTTCTATTCCATTTGTAATATGAAATCCCTACACATCAAAGGTACTGTAGTTTTGAGCATTTTTTGGTAGCGTCTCAGAAAGTGACAGCAGCTCTTCTGAGACAGAGCAAGCCAAAAAGTGTTTGAACATCCTTGCAGTAGGGGTGGGGAGGGAAACAGTTTGGATATTGTCTGCCAGTTAAGGTTTCAGTCACACTTCCGTTTCAGTTTTGTAGGTGACCAAAGAAAAGCCTCAGCTTCTTTTTTCAAATCATACATTTGTAGGTTGTCCGGTTTAATACTTCAGATCTTTCTGGACCTCTTATCTCTCTGCATCTGTTCTATTCTGAGGTGCAATTTCCATTAACTTTGTCAGGGCTCTACCATGGGAAAACAATGACACTTATTTTCAGTAATGGCAGAACACCACCTTTACCTTGCCAGACTTCTGGGCCTGGATCAAGGATGTCCTGGCATAGTTAAATTGTTCTGAGGACTTGATTTTTGTTTTTAGTTCTTAGGTGTTTTTCCTGTCATTCAAGCATACCAACTTTATTTCTGTTAGACCTAAATTAGGAGCCAAATTAGCCTTAGTGCATCTCTGTGCACTTTAGTAGAGCTGTGAAACTTGACCTTGAGTCTGTGTGACAGTGCATCTGCAGAGTAACTATTTTCTATGTAATTTATTTTTGGTTGAACAAAAAGTAGTCTGTAGACACTGCAGGTGTAAAGAAAAGAAAAAAGGCTGCAGAAGTAGTAATGTATGCTTGTATGTGGGTAGTGTCTGCAGTCGGTAACAATTTATACACGATTGACCAGCTTAGTAGTACTGACTAGCTTAATAAGGAAAGCCACCAGGGGAAAGCATGCAAGTTTGTGTATTGTGACTACTGTAGTGTAGGCAAAGCTGAGAGGATCTGGGAAGGTGCTGATCTTCCTACTCTGCCTTACTTTGCTTTGCAGCAGCACAGGGCTGCAGGGGTGGATCCATGTTTGAGTTCCCACCACATGTAGCTTCCAGGGGTGATGCTCCAAACATATTGGAGCCATGTGATCCCATGCTATTAGAAATACCCTCTTCAGTGAGAAGAGCAGGATAGTTTCAGTGGTTTTATTTTTCTGGTTTTATTGATTGTAAGATGGAGAACGCAGCCTTTTCCTCAGTCTCTGTGACAGTATGCTAACTTGGTCTTAAGGCACACAAACTGAAATATATAATTTTGACAAGTTAAAATATTGTGCCTAAATGGGGTTGTAGTATTTTGCTTTGTTTTCCTGTAGAATTTGGAAGGGGAATGTGCGAAGCATGTATAGGAGTACAAGTGGATTTTCTCTGGCTGTCTGGAGTGATAGGAGTGTTTAATGGTCGGCATCCACAGCTACATACATTTTTTTCTAGGTATGTGATACAGTGAACTAGCATCACACCAAGCTGATAGGAATAACGTACATTTCATGTGAAGTTTAAACAGCAGTTTCTTGCACAACTAAACCGATAGAGTAGGTTGCTGTTGCTCAGGGGAGGAGATCTCTTTTCTCACTACTTCCTCACAGATCCATGGACTTACCCTGTTTGCCTTGCTGGTGATCTGCAAGCCCTTTCAGTTGGTCAAAACAGCCACACACAACTGTTTGGATAATGCTCTGTGGAGTTAGTGAATCCATGTGTTAGAAGCATAAGAAATAAGCAGGACTGCCTTCTCTCATGATGTTATGCTCTGAGTAGTTATTGATAACAGCAGTATGAGGTAATCTTTGGTGTTCAGTTTGTTACTAATGTCTGCTGAAGAGAGGTGAAGATGTTGGATTTGTTGGATGTTTTATGCCTAGGATTTTAATAACATTTTCTGCAAGATCATTCAAAACTGTCAATAATTCATCCAGTGAAATCTTTGCCCACTGATGTAGTCTACTGTCTTAAACTAAAGTAGAAACTGCTGCTTTTACCTCTTCTCCAACTATTCCACAACACAGTTTTAGTTTGCAGCCCTAGTTCTTTTCCTTCAGAAATTGAGTTTTTGTTGTAGATCAGAACAGAAAATGTGGGACTACCATTCATAACCACAGTACAGGACACTGAGAGACTTAAAGCTGTTACAGCTTGAAATTGGAGAGTTTACAAAGATTAAGTCCGAGTGAGGTCACAGTTTTATTTGGGGATGGTGTGGATTTGTGTGGAACCTGGTCTCAAAGCAGCAGGTGTCTGGTCCCTGGCTTTCAACCCTGTTTAATGCCAGCACACCCTCTATGTCTTTTTGTCACTTCTTTCCCTTCACAATGCTCTTGTTTTGGTGTCTCTAAATTGTTAGATCTCAAGCAGAGTTTGAAGTGTGTGGTTTGATGGGTATGTGTAACAGCACTGAGAATGAACATGAGCTTTGTTTTCTATTTCACATGCTCACCTTTTCTAATATTTTTGTTAAATACTGTTTTCACTTCAAATGCACTCTGAGTTTTGAGGAAAGGCTTGATCTGTGCAGTGTGCTTCAGTTTGTCCAACTAGGCAAACAAAGTTGTAAGTTCATTATTGTTGCACTTTTATTACACAGTAAATTCTTTGCAGATACTGTAATATATTTTAATATGCTTTGTAATCATTTTTAGAAAGTGGTGATAAAAGTTGCTGGTTTAATAAACTAATATTGAACTATCTGAGATTTCCTTTTGTATGCTTCTTTGTGGAAGATAATTTTTCAGTGACTGAAATTTGGTAATCCTGCTACTTAAGGCTCATAGGCAGAGTAGCTATTTGGCAAGCTGCTTATTTTCCCACTTTAGTTTATCTATCCATAATAGGTTCTGGCTATTTTCTGTGTCCTTGAACTTGTTGCTGAAATAACTGCTCGTGCCAAGGCTTGACCAGAATTAAATTTATCTGTAAAGAATTTTTTAAAAAACCAAACAGAAACCTCCGGCACCTCTGTAAAATGTTGTAGCAGAATGTAATTTTGGAGCTACTTAATGTCTAAATGTGGAAGTTTTTTAAAGTCCAAGTGTGGAACATAAATCTAAAACTTCCTGTGTGGGTTGAAAGTTTGAAACTTGAGCTGGGAGGTGGTACTTTTAACTTCAATGGGGTTACTAACCTTGAAAATTAAGAGTAGATTGAATAGCAGCTTAGCAAAAAGCACTTTGATGTGTTTATTAAGAATAACCAATTATATAAATAGAAATTCATTGTAACATTGTGCTTAAATTAATTCCTCCTGCCCCTCTCTTTCTTCCCTATGCACACATCTTACTTGAGACATTTCCAAAGATTATCTGTGCCATCGGGATGCTGCAGGTTAGCTATTGCTCCTGCTGTGGTCAGATTTCAGCTGCTGTGGAGTTCATATGTAGGAGTTTTGGCAGACTGGTCTGTTTGACTCCTGTGGGGGATGCATATGTCACATGAAACAACATGTGTGTTGTTTCCCATGCAAACAACATGTGGGTTCCTGCAGGCTGCATTGCTGTTGAACTGCAGCAACTTGTTTGAACTGCTCCTCATAAAAGTCAAAAATAATCTGAAGAAGGTGAAGTTTTAGTGGGGTTTGGAGGTGGGGGTGTTAGGTTTTTAGGTTTGATTTTTTTTTTTTAATAGAATGCTGTTTTACCTATTCCACATATAAGACATTTCAGACTTTGAAAAATTTACAGCTCACTGCATAGTTGTTCTCTCTAACCTACAGTTTATATTTGGACAACAGGAAAAGTAGACAAATGTCCACACTATCAGTTTGTAAGTTTTGCAGTAATTGTTGCTACTAATATTTGACACCTTTAAACTGTGAAACATGTCTGTTTTAACTTCAGTGGCAGGAGTACACTTGAAAAATAAGAGCACTAGTGTGCCACTTAGTTTCTCCAAACCTTACTTGCTCCCAAGTCAGGTGCATTTGTAAGGCCTTAGGAGCAGACACTGCTCTGGGTTTCTCTTGTCTTGCCGTGCTGCAAGTACTAATTGTGACTGCAGAGGACCTTTTGAAAGCTTGGTCCTTGGGCTTGCCTGCCTGACTTGGGTAGGGAGCCCCAGGAGAAAAAGTTGGCTGCCTTGCCCTGCTCAGACAGGTGAACAAATGCATCTGCTGAAGATGCCTTCCTTTGCTCAGGGATCATGGCAATGAGCTGGAAATAAATATCCATGCCAAATAAACACCTGTTGTGATCAAAACACAGTCAGGAGGATGAGGTTGTTTTTCACTATTACGTTCGGAAGTCCTATATCTGTACAGCTTTTCAGACCTCTGAGAGAAAAATACAGATGGAAACCATGGTATTGAGGCAGACTCCTCTCCCTTTTCCTATATGACTTCATGCTAGCACAGATTTGTATCTGGTGGACCGTGGACTCAAGTACTTTCTGGTCCAGTGAATACTGGAAACTTACTAATTCCAGGCCTAACTTGTTGTCCCACCTATTCTTTTCAGAGATGGAGCTTGTCCATGGTCCTTCCAGTCTTTCTAGCTTAGCAACCCATATTCTACTTCAGTCTGGAGCTATGAAGATTTCATTGTAGTGAAAGTAGCTCCTGAATGCTACATATCTCTCACCAGGTACTGTTTTTCAGATATATTGTAAGATTTCTGTGGTCATCATTCTTTAAATGTTTTAAACAAGAAACTGCAGAAACATTCCTCATGCTTAGTGATTTCAGATAATCCTGTGTTTTTTCTCAGAATTCATTCATTTTGTGTCTAGTCTGAAAGTAAGAAATTAACAACACTGTACCCAAAACCAGTAAGCTCAGGGCTTGGAGATTTTTTACTACAATGGAGAGTAAATGCCATTTTTCTTCATTTTGTATTACCATGTCTTGTCTCTTATCTGTTAAAATTCACATTTTAATGTTAACTGTTTATACAACATTTTTGCTAAACATTTATACAGTGTTTTTGCCAACTGCCTTCTATCATTCAACATGACTGGACACCTTCACAATGAAACTGGGATGGCTGGGCTGGGGGAGAGCTGTATGCAATCAGTAATCTGCTGGTCAGGGCAGAGGGGGACCAAAGCACACATGGGAGCACACCATGGTGTGTGCCATCTCTGTGGGTAGGGTGCAGTGCTCTGGCAGTAAGAGTGCTGGCAGCCATTCCCTATGTGAATCCCACAGTTTTGTTTCATCAATAAATGGGGCTAAATGCTTCATCAGTCCAATATACAAACAACCCCATAAATCAAGCTGCGAAGGAGAAATTTCACCCTCATGCAATGGTCTTTCTTAGTAGCAATGAAAAAAATGGAAACATCTGAATCAAATGATAAAAATACACTGGTTAGATCTAGCATTGCCAACACAGGGATTTCTAAGGCCCATTTTCAGTTTGATGTTCAAAATATTAAGGCTATTCTGTCACTTGAAACCTTTTATCTATGTTTGTATGAAATGGAAAGAGACTGAAAGTCCTTTGTCCCATGTGTTCATCTCACAAAGCCTTTGAAGCTCTTATGTTAACTATTTGAGGCTCAGAAACAGAAGGGAAATTTCAAGATAATATAAACAGCTCCAAGGAGAAAATGTCTTTAACTCACGACTAAACAAGCAAACATATATTTTCTGTTTCAAAAAGATGGCTGAACTTCTTCATGCCAGGAAAAATAAATCCATCTGATTTTGCTTTAAGCTGTCCTCTTTTTCAAATGCAGCGAGGGGCTCCAGTTCCTTTGGATGATGTAATTCGACTGTTCTGCTTGAGTTCCGCTCCCTGTTGATGTCATGTCGCCGCTAGCCAACTATTCAAAGAGAAAAGCAACTTCTAGTTTAGACTAGAGCATGAGGAGGCTGAGGTTTATAACAACCCAGCATCCCGGGATGCTGGGTTAGATCCTCCCAGGCAGAGCTCAGCTTTAAGAGGAGCTGGGGCTCCATCCTCTGTGGACCCCCCTGCCTGCGGGTGGGTGACACCCCAGGGTGGCTGATGGCAGCAGTGCTGGCAAGGCAGGTATGTAGGGGGCAGGGAAAGGGGGGTGCCTGGGGGTGTTGCGCTGGAGTCCTTTGGGGAAAGAAGCTGAAATGTGCCTGTTTTGGGACAGTGGTCTGCTGAGAGGCCTGTGAAGGCAGGGAATATGTGCAGACTGAGCTGGACGTTGCCATGTTTCTTCTCAACTGCTTTTCACTAACTCGCCCCAACTTCTCTTCAGCCTTAGTTTCCCAAATGAGTGAACAGCTTCTTGCAGTAATTACTGTCTGCTCCTCTCCAGTGTTCTCAATATCCAAAGTATAGTTCCTCTGGGCCACAATGAGGTCAAGGATTAGGTGTAATTCAAGATATGGTTAGAAAATATTCTGGGATCGTGGTTCAGCTCACCTATTGATGAGGCTGAACATCAGCTATTTGCTGGAGCCAGCAAGGGTGCCAGAGGGAAGGGCTACCTGTGGGACTCAGGTTGTTTGCCTTAAGCACCAGGCTTATTTCTGTGCTTACTTGGCACAATGTGGGCTACAAGACTGTAGCCCTGGAGGGGCTGCCTTATATCCCACAGAGTCAAGGTCCAGATGTTTGTTGTTTTGAGACTCTTACATGTGGAAGTAACATGACTGGTGACACGGTGGAGGGTAGAGGGCTGAGCTGTCATGCACAGGTTTGCACTTAACATGTTTATTCTCTTTGAGGTTTGGGGAACCTTCTCCTTAGCAGGAATCAGACAGGATTTTCACATACCTTCAGAAAGGTGTGTGTGCAAAGCATGCATAATGGAGGGTGATGGGCTGGGGCAAACCTTTCAACTTAGCCATGTGGATAGACTTGGCCCCCTGCAACAGCAGGCAGGCGTATGGTCACGTGGCTTTTAAATTGGAGCTGGTTTTAGTCAGTGGCAGCGCAGCACACAGCCATAGTAGCTCAGTACAGTGAAGGGCTCATTAAGTCCTCATTAAGGACTGTCAGCTCCAAATGGCCTTTGGTGGGGGTGCTTTGGCATATGAAGGCAACTGCACTCAACTGTGGATGTGTATTCCTCTTTGGCAGACTCCTCCACCCAGTGGGCACGGGCTATGATGGAAGGAAGCCAGTGCTGCTGCCTGGAGAGCAGAGTCAGGGATGCCCTGGGTAAACTCATGGTGATCAGCCCTCACTCAGGTCAGGAGTGGGAATGGGAGCAGCAAACTCAGCATCTCCAACCCTTTGTCAGTCCTGTGACTGTCACTTTTATGCTCTTTATGACAGGGGGATTAGATATTTCTTCACATATTAGAGAGGAGCTGGGAATTCACATACGTGTTGTGAGAGGAGGACATTAATGATATTTTAAAAAAAAATTAAAAGAAAGTTCAAATAGATAAAAGTAAGTGTCATGTCTCTCTTTGATTTACATGGTGTTGCCAGGAGTGGAGGAGCAGTGGAGGAAGGACTGCAGGCAGTGGAGTTTTGGGGCTTCTTGTGCATGAGGTCTGTTTGATCTCCGCGTTCTCTGTTTTCCTATTAAGCAGAACAAGATTGTGAGCAGATAAGAAAAGGTATTAGTAATCCTAGCACGTCTTCCTGGCTGCTATTCTGCATAGAGGAATCCCTCATCAGGATCCTTCCTGTTAAGAAACAAGAAAACACTGCTGCCATAATGGAAAACCACTTCAGGCTGAAAATAAGTTAGGGGAAGGATCCTCTTTAGGCTCTTCTCCTTCCCCCGAGGTCAGTGGCAAGGCTTCCCTTCTCTGCAAAGGTAGCAAGAGAGGGCCCATAATCAGCCTAGAGGAGTGACTTTTTCCTGATCCCTCCAGGAAACTGCACACAAATATTGTTGAGCCCTTCCTCTTATTTTGTTAGGATATAAAAAACTGAGGAAATGGCTTTATTTATCACTGTCACATAAGTGTCCACCATTTAACTTTGAACTTTAGATAGCTATTCAGGAGTTGGTGTAATTTTATATCATATCTTAGATTGCCTTGTATCATCATAAAAAACAAAGACAGTGATTTGCACATTTAACCATACAGATAATAATTAACTTGCAATAGGGGAAATGCCTGCATCCAGGGCCAATTCACCCACGGGTCCTCTGCCTTCTATTTGAAAGAAGCAAGACATTTTCATAACATACACAACCTAGGCAACCTGTGACAGATTTAAACTGACAGCTTACAATCCTACCTTTATAAGAATGTGGGTATAACTAAAAGTTAATAGTGGATGTTATTATATCCTTGACTTCAGCAAGGCTTTCAACATTGTCTCTCATGAAATCTTCAGAGGCAAACAAGAAGTGTGGGTTGGATGAGTGGACAATGGGATGGATTGTAAACTGACTGACTGGAGGATTCCATAGAGCCGGGATCAGTGGTACAGTCTGGTTGGAGGCCTGTCAACAGTGGTGTCCCTCATGGTTTCAATACTGGGCCCAGTGTTGTCTAACTTGTTCATCAATGGCTTGAATGAGTGGGTAAATGCCTCATCATCAAGTTCACTGGTGATACAAAACTGTGAGGAGTGGCTTATACCTCAGAGGGTTGTGTGGCCCTTCAGAGGGACCTTGACAGGTTGGAGAGATGTGTAGAGAAACATCTGAAATTCAACAAAGGCATGTGCAGGTCCTGCACCTGGGAAGGAACAACTTCCTGCACCAGTACAGGTTGGGGGCTGAACTGCTGGAGAGCAGCTCTGTGGAGAAGGACCTGGGGGCAAAGACCAATGGTGTCTTGGGGTACATCAGGAAGAGCATTGCCAGCAGATTGAGGGAGGTTATCTTGCCCCTCTACTCAGCCCTGGTGAGGCCACATCTGGAGTGCTGTGTCCAGTTCTGGGCTCCTCAGTACAAGAGGGACGTGGAGTCCCTGGAGTGAGTCCAGCAAAGGGCTGCTAGGTTGGTCAAGGGAAAGGAGCATCTCTTTTATGAGGAAAGGCTGAGGGAGCTGGGCCTGTCCCACCTTGTAAAGAGACAACTGAGAGGGGACGGCGTTAATGGGTAAAAATATCTGAAGGGAGGGTGTCAGAGGATGGAGCCAGGCTCTTCTTGGTGGTGTCAAGCAATAGGACAAGAGGCAACGGCCAGAAACTGATGCATGGGAAGTTCAACCTGAACATGAGAAAGAACTTCTTTACTGTGTGGGTGACCATGCACTGGAACAGATTGCCCAGGGAGGTTGTGGAGTCTCCCTCACTGGAGATATTCAAGATCCTCCTGGACACAAGCCTGTGCCATGTCCTCTAGGGGGACCCTATTTGAGCAGGGAGTTGGACCAGATGACCCACTGTGGTCCCTTCCAACCTGACTGATTCTGTGAAAAGTAAGACAAAAAGAATTATAAACAGGCAATGAGTTTACAGAAGAGACGTAAACAGTTGCTGAATTTGTATCTCTATTCTCCTGTCATCCTATTCATGTTTAATGGTAGTTAAGAATTGCATTGCATAGCTGTATTGTATTACAGTACACATTGTGATACAATATACTGCATTGCATTGCATTGTATTTGTTGACTGATCCAGGATGCAAGCCCAGAAGGGAATATTTTGAGAAGTACCTGTAATATAAATATCCATTATTTTATTTTGAACTCTCTTATGTGACATTATATATGATATTTCTCTAGGGTGCATATGAAGACACAGATTCTACTAAACAAATTTTATCTGTACTGAGTTTTAGGGGGTTCTTAATTTCTTCTTATGTGTTTCTTCCTTATGTGTGTCTGTCCTGTTTGGATGCTAGCTAAACTACACTTGCCAGAAGGGAAAAGTCTACTATTGCCTTACCTCATCTCCAAACTTGATATCTTTATGTACAGCCTCTGATTTCAGATTCCTACGTCTTTTCTTGTGCTTATTCCCAGCAGCAACTCTCTGATTCCTGGCAAAGATTCCAGGTAAATGTGTTCTGTGCTTTTGTGACCTTGTAAGGGCCACTGCTATCTATATAAGTCACCAGAATTATTTTCCCTTTTGTTATTAATGAGAAGCCTATGAATAGTAAACTTTGGAATCAGCTGGCACGGCCAGCTTGACTCCAGTTTACCCTGCCAGCAGCAGGTGTCAGTGCACAAAAGCTTCCTCAAAGCAGAGCTGAGAAAATTCCTAACACTTCACAGTTTCACCTTCTCATTTGCTGTATCCCAGTTTAATTACTTGGCTACTGCTCTGATCTTTGTACTCTCTGCTGTGTTTTCATTTACAGACTCCAATGTCAGGTTCAATTTTCCAGGTAAGAATTCCTTTAGAAAAGCAGAGCCTTCAGTGCAACTGTGAAAGATGTTCTTTGCCAAAACATCAGGACTATGGATGACTTTTCAACTGGTTTACAGCAATTTTGGTGCCATTCATATATTATTTTTGAGCGTAACAATTGGACTAGTCCCATGACAGCCTTTACTCATTGTGTTCTGATGGGTTAATTTCTTTCAGATCAGATGAAAGGTTCATAGGTAGATCATAAACACTTGGTCTCTGTTCCTGAAGTCAAAGGTTGCTTTGCATTAAAGCAGTGAGGTGAATGTAGGAGTGGATCTGGCGGAATTCATTCTTCAGAAAAACCATCTGCTGAATGTCAGAAAGGATTTCCTCCAAATCTGAGTAAGTCCAGTTTTTCACGTTCTTTGACTTTTTCTTTTGATAATCATCTATCAATACAGGTAGATGATACAAAGCCAAGAATAGTTCAGAATTTCATTTTGCTAAACATGGAATTTTGGGAAGTAGGCCACCTTGTTCCACACTGCCACAGTGGTCAGAGGTTTTAATTTTTCATTCTCTTCTCTCTTTGCAGTGGGTTGACAGCAGTAGATACCTCTCTCTTCTCCCACCACTACAAGAGGTTTCTTGGTTTTCCAGCCAGGCTGATATCCAGGTAATACTTATGGCTGTAGTTCAAGCAGATGATGTTTGGTCACTAAAGGTGTCTGTAGGCATGGATCTTACATTGACTTTTCTTTTTTTTTTAAAGTGATTATCTTGCCTACATAAAAGCAAGGTCACTGCTGTTACAAATGTACTATATAAGCCAAGTGTCTTCAAAAGAGTTATTCAGTTGAGCTGAAATCCAGTTTATTGTGTCACAGACTCTAAAGGGAAGACGCCTCCTTTCTAGTCTTTCTAAATATGCAGCTTGCAGGCTGTGAGGAATTACAAGCCTGACTTTTCACTGTTATGGATGAAGCAGACTAGCGTAGGGAAGAGGAGTAATGCTTCTTGACACCCAGCCTAGGACCTTGTTCATGTGATTATGGATCTGTGTCATCATCTTTACTGTGACAGATATACCAAAACTGAACCCATGAGTGGAAAGAAACAAGTTGGTTCCATTTCCTTTCTAAGCAGCTCTTAGATTTCTGCTGGAAATACTGTGGTCTGAAAGCCAACAGCAGCATCTCAACCAGTCCTCAGAGAACATAACACACTGTTTGGGGTTTTTTTGAAAGTGATTTGCAGATTCCTCTTTCTGGCAGTGTCTAAGATCAGTTCTCTGTGACGTGTTTCCAGCACACCCGAGGAAGTTATTGCTGACTTTCAGATAGTGGTGGTCCTCATGGGACCAAGGAGACTGGGTAGAGACAGAGAGCAAGAAAATAATGATGCATAGATATACGTCACGTTTTCATCCTGAAACTAGAGATGTATTTGAAAAGGGTGAGCTCAAATAAGTTAAAATAAAGTTGGTGAAATTAAAGTGCAAAGTACAAGCAAAAGGAAATTAAGGTATTATACTGGGTGTGGACTGAATCTTGTACCTGTTGGTGCTGGGTTTCCTATATACACTGGGCATGTGACTGTTTTTTGTAGCTGCAGGCAGATCTCTTCAGCACTCAGCAGCCTTTACTGGGGGTTCTGACTTCCTAGGTGACCATGGGTACCGAATATGAAAAAGATCATATTAAAAAGCTGCAGGAGCAGCGTATGTCCATGCAAAAGAAAACCTTCACCAACTGGATGAACAACGTCTTCTCCAGGAATAATGTAGGTAGCTCCTTCACTCTGGTGACTTTTTTCTGGTTTTTATTTTATTTTATGCCATCCACTGTACCTTTTTTAATGTTATTTTGAACATATTCTTTTTTCCTGAATGTTGTCACTATATATATATGCAAGCAAGGAAGGCTTTGACTAACTAGAGTGCTCCAGCCTCTATCTTTTACCTCACATCTGTCTCCATTGTCCATGTTATCAGACCTCTCTGAAATCAAGGTTGACTTTTGTAGACTTTATAGCCCCATCATATTGTGATGTCCATTGTATATTGGAGATCTTCTCAAAGGAAGGTCCTTATTTGCTTCTTTTTCCTGTAGGGAAAGTATCTGCAAATGTTGGAGTTTCCCCAAGGCCCAACTCTTAATTGCCTCACCAAAAATTCAGACTTTCTGCTTTTCCTGATCAGTTCAGTTTCAGCTGCCACTCGGTGGCTCTGAAAAAAGCAGCCTTAATTTTAGCAGTTTCAGATACACTGCCATTTGTTTTCAGTAACTCTCAGACTTACAAAAAGTTTCAGAGCTAGTGTGCAGTCAATTTGTGTGCCTATGGTAACTCCAACATATTCCAGTCTCTAGACTTACTACAGATAAAATTTCAGGAACAAATTATGTAGCTGTGACACAGTCAGGAATGATATCATCCAAACCCAATTCTGTTTTCTAGAGTCTGTAGTTGATAGTAATGAAAATGGACTTTGAGGACACCAAGCAGGTGGGTTCCTTCTAGCTCATCACCATTACATGGTGTCTCAGTATTAGAGGTGTTTTTTTGGAGTAACATTTTAAGTTTGTGATTGGTACAAAGTCAGCTGCAGAGCACAACAAGCTTTCAAATTTATTTTTCTTAGCAGGAGAGAAGAAATACAAAACACATTCTCATTTTTCCACCTGCAGAAAGTTAGGGGTTTATGGTGTAGGAAATTACTTCTGTTTAGCTACAGACAAATAATTTGTCATTTTAAAAATGCCTGCAAGTTCAAAGATTAAAATGCCAGGTTCAAGTTCCTGCAATGTACTTGTTCACATATCATAAAAGCCTGGGGAGCAAAGCCTGTGAGAGCTTTCCAACCCATATACGGTAAGAGACAGCGCAGAGCCTGACAGCTTATCTAGCTCTTCCTGGCAGTGCAGTCCCAGCTTTCCAATGCACACTTTAAGGTGATTGGATCACACTACAGGACACCGCAGTGTTCTCAGTCATACTGTTGACTACTTCAAGTCTAGCACTAAGGACTGACCTGATTAAGCTATCTGTGACTGGTAGCTTTATGAGAAGAATGAGGCAGCAAAGATATTAAAACTACTGCATAAAGCAGATATATGAAGTCTGTCTCTACAAATTCAAATGGACCAAATCTTCATTTATAGAAGTATCACGGAATATAACATCTTTAACTTTTTTTTATTGTAATACACCATAGGCAGAATTTTAAGTTTATTTAATATGCAAAAAGAAATAAAGTTGCAACTAAACAGGGATTTTTTTTTTATGGAGATAATAGTCTGAGAAAGTTGTACATTCTTGTTCCAAACCCAGTACAGACTCAAAGACTCTCTGAGCTACTTTTACACTTTCAGTGTTTTCTTCTTTCTCTGGAGAAAAGATCTCTTAAGCTAAGTAACAACTGGTCAGGAATTAAAAAGTGCAATGCCTATTGTCGATCCCTTTTTTTCTGAATATTCCCTGTAAATATTCCCTGAATTAAAAAAATATACTACTTGAGCTTCTTTTCTTTGCTTTTCTTTGC
>WBMZ01019213.1:0-14845 GCA_013400975.1 Atrichornis clamosus | reverse complement strand
CTCAGGAGGTGCCTCTCCTACAGCCCCTGCATATGGACAACACGAGAGCAAAGCGCAGGTGGGCATTGCTTACTGACTTGTTCACATACTTCTGGTCAGCACAAGCTTCAGCAACACCGAAATACCTGCAGGGAGGGAACACTGACACTTGGAAGAAGCCCAGTGAAGTTACCCCCTGGCTCCCCAGGAGCCTTGCAGAGGTGTGAAAAGCAAGGTCACAATTAATTCTGCTAGGACTGCATAGAAGCACTGTCCAATGGATTCCTTTCAATCCCACTAATATCCTCTCATGGAAAGGGAATTGCAGAGACTTTCTGCAGACACAAACCTCTCCTTGTACATTTTACAACCAAATCCCGTATCTGGATTTAGCTCAGCATAAGCTAACATAATCTTAAAGTCCTGGTGTATGCAGCAAAGCAAAAAAAAATCTTATTATGGCAGTAAAATCATGGCTGAGGTAAATATATTCTGCGTCTCTACTTTCAGACATTTCTAACCTTCTGAAAAATATTGTCCTTTGGTCTAAGGATTTCTTGTCTTGTCAGTTCAAGACTACTTAAAAACAAACAAGAAAAAATGTTTGCCAGTTATTTTTGATCATCTGAAGTGCTCAGATAGGAAAATAAAAGAGGAAATAAGTGTATGAAAGAGGGAAGGACATAACTTATCATTCAGCCTTGAAGCCTTCCCTCTGCAATCAGGGGCTAACTTGGCAGCTCAGCTATGCTAAACCACCTGGGACTGCATACAGATATTCCCACAGAAAGTCAGCTCTAGTATCAGCTCCAAAGTATTCATGATACCATTTTTTCCTCTTTATGCTGAAAAAGTTAAAAAGGAGGTGTACTGACAGAAATAGAAGAATTTGTTATTTGACAAAGCTATTAAATACATTTAAATCTGACAAAACCAAATAATTACTTTTAGCAGTGGCCAGTGCTATCTGGGAATACAGTAGTTAAATACTAAAAGAGACAAATTCATGTGGCTGGTAAATAAACAATAGATGAACTCCCACCTCTTTGGGACTTGATGTCCCACAGTGAGAAATGGACTGACTTACGGGCTGACTTAATATACTCCAGTTACAAATGGGAAAAGTGTTCACCCTCAGTCAGGTCACGGAGGAGAACAGAACAATTCCTGGTGTTCAAAATATTCCCCCTTACTGAAACAAGTCTCTTTGGTATTAAAGGTAGGCATGGACTCCACACCATTTGAAAGGGACTCCGACCATTGCAATCCACGTTCTTAGGACTCTGAATTCCTCTTTGCTGTTGTGTTTTTGTGACATATTCTACAAATAATTCAAAAAAGCCTGTTATTCGTTCCTTACTTTTTTTGCATTACCATTGTCTCCTCCCTCCCCACCTACCCCAGTATGCTAAGAAATCCAGTTACCCCACCGTTGCAGACATGCATGTTTGTATATATTCAGGCATTTATTTCCTTTCTCTGGTGCAGGTATAGTTTGATCCTGCCCCAGTGCATGCATTGGGTGCTTCTCCATTAATAGCTTCAGAGGCAATAGTCACAGAAGATTCCCTCAAAAGTGACTTCAGCAGAGCTGTATGAACTTCTGGAGCTAAGGATCTGCTGCCTAGATTGTGTGTTACGCTTTCCTTTGTATGAGAAGGCAGATTAGCTGCTCTGCTTTGTATTTTGCTTAAAAGCCTTAGGAGCTGGGGTGGGTTTTTTTCTACATTTCTTGATAACTGTTCCATGACTTTTCTTTTTAAAAGAGAGATTTAAAAACCAGAACATTAAAAAACCCAATGGTAACAGTACAGTTACAAACACTGAAGCTTTAGAAGGAACTGCTGTGGGAGTTTCTGCTGAGAATACTTGCCAAGAAGTAAAACACAACAGTTAAGTAGACAGTTAATACAGATGCAGACAACACAGAACAGAACCAAGTATTTCAAAATCCAGCTAAACACCTTAATAGTTAAGGGCATCGAAGACTCACATGTAGTATGCAAGTGGGTGTTATAACTTTCCAAAACAAAGTCACATCAAACACTCAGCTCTTGCAAGGTAGGGGAGGATTGCCTTCTTTAAAAACAAAAATAAAAGGAAACTAAAGGAATAAACTGTGAAAAATAAGTTGTGAAAAAAATAGTAAAGGCCTTTTCAAGGTCTGAGCTTCCAGCCACACTGCTCACGTAACAAACACTAACAAATGTTTTGATAACTCAAGGACTGTGTGTGAGTGTATGCTGGAGTGTCAACTTAAACACTTTAACACCATTTAATAACTTTTCACAAATTATGTTCCAGTCGCTGATGTGTTTTTCACAAACACAAGTATTGATCTGAGGTAAAGCATAAAGAGCAATTATATTCTTAACGAATTTTTAACCCCTTTTTAACAAGAGATTCATTGGACTTAGCCAAGCAGACAGCAAGAGGCCCAGGAAGTTTCACTGCTGTGAGACTTTCAGAGACAAGGAAGTGATAAAAGGCAAGACCTTGCCTTTTGGATTGGGGCTTTGCAAACAAAGCAACACATTGTTCTTGACTACTGTGTTTGAGGACCACTAGAAAAATGTAGATTGGTCCAGTATCTTGCAGTTCTTAAACGGAAATAGATGCATGAAGATCCAACAACAACATGCAAGCTTTCCTGTCATTTCAGCAGAAAGAAGCTGATACAAAAAAAAGCAAGGACAGGAAAATGAAAACCCAAACATCCTTCTCCCTCCTCCCAAAGCCCCATGAGAGTAATAAACTAGATGCTGATAATACTGGATAACTGGATCTGATGAAGCAAGTTTCTTTGTATCTTGGCATGTTGGTTTCAACAAATTGGGATGTAAATTGTAGTACCAATGCGACAACATCGCTTTTTCTCTTTGTTAAGCAGAGACCCTGGAAAAAAACCAGCAGCTAATTCAAGTGCCCTGGTTGGTTTCAGAGTAGCTAACTCAGGAGGGCTAAAGTCAGGTCCTATATTCCCACTCTCCTCCTCTGCATTCTGAGCCAGGCAGCCACAGGACCCACTGCGCCAATCGATACTGCCCCCTCTCAAGTATTGCTGCTTGAGAAAACATGAAGCATTTGGGGCAAAAAACAGGGAGGAAAGCGACAGCCCTCCTGCTGATGCCAAAGGAATGCCAAAATCCACATCCTGCCTTCAGTGGTACACCTGCATTTCCCCACCTGGCCAAAGGAGCAGCCACCCAAGAGGTGCTGACTACCTGTCTGCGCACCGCAGCCCCACTGCTCCCATCTGCAGCACTGGAGTGCAGGAAATTAAAGGTTCATGGGATAACTGTGACCACTTGTAGATTTGACTGCAGTTTTCAGCTCTCCTTCCATTGTGTGATTTCAAGGTTTTGCAAAACAAATGTCCATGTATGTAAAGGAAATTGGGGTTTCAAGGACAAACCTTCTTGACACCTGAGTAGTAAAATGAGATTGATTCACAGGCATAAAGTCTGCTCTGAAAGACAACTTCATTTTTAAATCTTTTTCCTTGTTTTTGAGCAGTAAATGGCATAGAGATATGGGACTACTAAGGTTTCTGCAAGTATTATTTTATTTCTGTTTTTCTTCCAAACTCCCCAATTTTCCTCAGCCATGTCCTTAATTCGATGTTCAGATTAAGGTGAGAGATGTATTAAAAATACATGAACAGCAGGATCATCATACACAGTATGTGCAAAATGGTAGATTTTAGAAATATCCACGGCTAAAATTTCAACTGTTAAATGTGTTTTGGTAGGCAAAGAAGACTCTGCAGAGCTTTTCTAAACATGAGGAAATCCAAAGGATAACATCAAACCATGTTATAGACACTGACAGACACAGGCTTTCAAGCAAAACAGCTGTCATTAAAGCTCCTGTGACTGCTGAGAATACACTGCTGCAGTCTCCCAAAAAAAAACCCCCAAAATCACAGGGAAAGAAGAATACCTTTAGCCTATACTTTAGCTTCAGAACAGAGATGCAGCTCCATCTTTCTTCCTTCTCCTATGAATAAACAAAAGCAATATGAGCCATTTCTATGCCTCTGGTCATCAGCAAGGGCCAGAAAGCCACAATACGGCCTGTAACAAGCATGCTCATCTCACAGCAGCAACCACAACCTCACACCTACTTTCCTAGCACTGCACTTAGTCTTGTGTGTCCATTTCATTTTATTTAACATTAAGGTCTTCCGGATACAAAATCACTTCCTACCTTCCAAAGGTTCACACTACTTGAAACGAAGACTGTAAGCACTGGGTAAAAAGCCTGAAACAGCATCTGGTATCAGCACAGCTGCTAAAATGCTGTTGTGTCATTCCTTTCCTCGGACACTCACATAAGCTGTCCCTGCACATCTCTGGCAACAGGAACCTGCCAAAGCCACCAGGGTTTGTGTCGTTCTGTGTGACAACTAGTGCAATTAGTTACTGACATGATTTTCATGTTCGTATGCCACCCACAGCCAATGCGCACCAGTGGTTCAGACAGAGCAGTTTAAATCCAAGTGCCACTGACAGAATGGGAAAGAAGATCCTTGGGCTTGTAGAGGACAAGAGCACACAAGAACAGCTCTGTGCTGCACAGGGAAGGAGGGAGGTCAGCATGAGGCATGGCTCTGCTGACTGCACTATGGGATGTTTCCGTGTGAGGCTGGCAAGACAAAAAACCCAATTGGGTCCAGGGCACGTACAGAGGTGATTGAAGGTCACAGAGAACTATCTAGGAGAAGTGTGACCTCTAAATCAGCCTTTTTAGTGAATTTTTGTTATATTCATGGCCTGAAGGTCATCAACTTTGATCCAATGTTCATGTCATTAAATGGCACAGGAAGGAGGGCATAGCTAATGATTTTTTTAAGTCTCAGTATTCAAAAGCATTGCTCATGACTGCTGTAATCTATCCTTATGTTAGAATAACAGGGTTCCCAACTTCCACAGTCCCTGGTTTTAATTATGGCATAATACTTGCACAGAAATACAGACAAACACATATTAATGCCTTTAAAAGTAGTTTTCACAGGAAATGCAACACAGATCTAGCTGTCCATGTCTTAAACCTTCCCTGTTCATATCCTGCCCAGAGAATATGACTCATTTATTGGGAAGCACGTGCCTTTACTTTCTGCCCCCCTGCCCAGGTCAGTCTCCTCAAAGCCTTTCTTCTAGTCTTTCCATTTGGCTACTTGGTGAACTCCAGAAGCATTTGCATTGATGGCGCAGGACTTAGCACTAGATCTGTCATATATGGTTAAGCTGCTGCTGGGCTAAGCTCCCTTTTTTATCCTGAGTGGTATTTTCTCTTTGAACTTTAGGAATTTATACAGTGTTTTATCCTTTCAAGTATCTCTACAAATTCTTCACAGGATCTACAGCACAGGCAGGGCCTTTTTATGACAGAAAGACACAGTAGGTTTCCATGCTTTGCAGGCACTGTAATATAACCCACTGCTTCACTAAGCCCACTAACATTACATTCATTATTTGGAACAGGGCTTATGGTAAAGAAGTCATTTGTTCTGATAGTCAAGCACACCATCAAAAATCTGATTGCCTACAACAAATCAAGAGAGTTTTATAAGCCCTGCTATGTGCTTTCATATGTTGAAGGAAAAAAAAAGCCAAAATTGTGCAGGAATAATTATCTTTCTGCCAGCTTGTTTGTAAAAGGAAGATGGGTGACGCTAATGTGTAAATGCAAATAGCAGTGATAATATGGGGCTTCTAGGCTATCAGAAAGGTAGTGATCCCAGTGGAAATACAGAACAGCGCTACAATGAAATATAACCTTCACCAAAACTTGAAGGTATTCTACCTATTTTTCAACTTAAGAAGGATGACTAGCTAATGCTTAGTGCAGAGAAATGTACTAAGTAGCTACATTTTAATTTACTAACCTTGTACAATAGCTACTGTGTACCTTCTCTGTGCAAAAAAAGTTTCATGCAGTTATAATTTCAGTCTTGTTATGACTAGATGAACAGGGGCCATGAAAGAAAAATTAGCAAAGTGCCTTTCAGGCAATGCAGTATTCACAAACACTGATACTTTTAAGTCTTCTGCATCTGTCTAGAGAAACAGGGACTACAAAAGTAGTCCCTCTACTATTACAGTATTTACAGTATGGGTCACCTTTCTCTGCAGAAGGTTATACAGAGCACGGTGTGATGCAGTTCAACCTCCAGCACGCCCGTCTGTGGGCTTGACCTGCTACTGCTAACACTGGTCTTCTCAGAGAGCACTTACAGGAGTGAAAGTAGTCCTGTAAGGTCAAATTAGACCCTTTGCCAAATAAGCCTTTGCAAAATGAGTTGTGCTCTGTCATGTTAAGAGAAAAGGAACTTAGCTGGAGCATGTACTAATTTTAATTAACACAGTACAGTCCTTCTCATCAGATGATCTGGTTGGGTTTTTTTATCTTTTCCTCACCTTCTTTTCTTTTTACTGTTTTCAGGCTTTTTTGCTTTTTTCCTGTCCTCCCCTTTTGCATTTTTTTTTCTCCTTTCACATACTATTTTTCTCCAGCCCACTTTCTCCTTTGAACAACCCACCTCCTCCTCCTGCATCCTGTTTTTCCATCCGTTTTTCCTCTCCCAGTCCTTTGGAGGACTACACCTGTGTTTTTCTAACAGTCCCACCAGAAGCAGCTGAATGCAGGAGATAAGAAAACTGATAAAACCCCCTTGAGACTTAAAGGCTATATTCCTACTAGCCTGCACAAAGGGAAATGGTAAATGTGGGCTAAAGAGACAGGGATTAAATGAGTCAAAACTCACAGAATTCCCACACAGGGGATTTAAATTTCTGCAGTTGCCATTAACTAGTGCACAACACCATTAAACTGCATGTTCTGGTTAACATTTAAGAAGGGAAAAAAAGAGCAGAGTCACATGGTAAACACATCTGGAAGACTAAAAAAAAAGAATAAAAAGTTAATAAAAGTGTGTATACATGTCAGACATTATACTCAGACCACAAACAGTGTTATCATTTCCATGACAGGAGCAAATACCTGCCTCTGAAACCTGCAGGAGTTTTAATCGCCTTTTGAAATGCATGCCCTAAGTAATTATCCCTATTTCCCTCTTCAGAATAGTGCTTTCATCGTATTCATTTTGGATACCTCGCCAGGTAGGTCAGTCCCCAACTTTAAGTTATTTTTCTTTAAGTCCCCATTCTTTAAGCCAAAACGCACTCCCTAGGTCTGCATTTAATGTGCTGGCTTGCAAAGTATCTCAGTGGACTGTGTGCACTTGGAAATCAGCAACCACCTGATTTGGGAGTCACACAGGCAGCTGTCATGTCTTCAGGTTAAGCGCAAAGGGATTACTTTAGATCTGGCAAATGTCATTTATTTCCAGGATTTGAGAAAAGATTTTTCTTATCCCAATAATTCCAGCTAATCTAACTTAAGGATCCTAGAAAGATAAAGCTGAATCTCTGCTTTTATACTGAGAGCATCCAGAGCTCATTACAGAATTTGCTGAAAATCACAGATCCTTGGTTTGCCTTATCAGCTCAAGGAAAATTACGTCCACAGACCTTCCAGAATTTTAAGAGAAGCCCATGGCAATTTCCAGCTGCGTGTGTGATGCTATTCATCCTGCAACCCACAAGTGCTCTCTCCTAATGAGAGCTGGACCTTCAAGCAAGATACCTGTGTGCCCTGAGACAGAAAGGCAAGGCAATTCTCCAGCATCGGATCAATAAAATTAGGGAAATGGGCTTCTGCAACCAAATCCATTCTGCAAACAGGTTCAAGTCACCCAGCTTTCCTATGTCCTTTCTCTAGAGATGCAACTAATATTTAGGTCTTCAAAAGAATTATATGTATTTAACTATCAATTAATATATAGCCTGCATGCACATCCATGTCCTAGCTGACTGCCATCCATGGAAGTGGCTTAGCGAGGGAGTCTAGCTAACTCCACACAAAGATTTTGGAAGCTATGGCCTACAGAGAAAGTTTGGTACATTTTGTACTGACAACTGATTTCCATGCAACTCTTGCTCATTGTGGTAATTCACACTTTAAAATGCAATTCAAAACAAAAAGCATGGCGTGCATGCATTCCCACTGATCTCAAGCTATACTAGTAACTGTGTTGGTAGAATGTGATTTGGTAGCAAGCTCCAAGTGGTTTGTAAGAGAATTCACTGCAGTAAAGTGTCATTTTCCACATTCCCAGTTGTAGCTACAAGAGTGCCTGGATTCAAAAAGACTAAATAGCCTCCTTTGTTTATTACATAATCTGCAAAACTGCAAGCAGAGAGCAACAAGGAAAGCACAGATCCTTCCTCTGTGCTCTCTGACATGCTCCCTCCCCAAAAGAAGTCTCTCTTCGGGCTCATCACTTCAGCATTCAGCCTTTCGCTTCAGCAACTTTTTTCAAATTGCTAAGATCCCTATTTATTATGCCCGTACATACAATTATCTACATCTACACATATGTATGCGCTCTGCTAGCTGCCCACATTCGGGCCCATCTGTCAGGCTGGCACTCTGCCCACCGAGGAGTTGGTCAGTCCATTTCACTAAAGCGGAACTGTCAAGCCGTGATGGGCTTTGGTGGGCAGCCAAGAGCCCTCCTTTCTCCAGGGAGGAAAGCCTCCCAGCACCACTCGAGTTTGTGTGGCACACCACGGGAGCACGCTCACTGACATGCACACCAAAGCAAAATAGATGTCAAAGAGGAAAGAAAAGAGGGGAGCTGACTGGTACTTCAGACTGTGATCCAGCCCTACTTTGTGGAGGTGATCAGAGTGGACAATGCTACTGTGGCTGAGCACAGGCCAACCACCATTTAACTTTAACCATGGCACCAATCTGGTACAACAGGGCAACTGTGAGACAACTCAATAGATGTAAAAAGCCACCATACAGGGCAATTCGGCAAGGTGTAAGGGCATTTACAAATGGCCTACAAAAGGCAGCTCCTTCCACGTGTGTGCGCAGACCTGGTGAGTAACTCTGGTTGCCCAGGAACCAGGAGTCAAGATCAGAAACACAGGCATCACACCTTCAGTTCAGCCCAAACCCTTCCAGGAAGATCATCATGCGCACACTACTCCCTCTCACATTTCTGGTTAAAGCTGATCTTTTCTACTTGCACTGTGTGAAGGCAGAGGTGGGTCATGATTTGCTTTGAGGCTTTAATCTTTCAGTGGCAATAATTACATGCCAGAAAATGTTGCTTTATATTCTACTTTTCCTCCAGTCACCTGTGGACTTGGCCGCTAGGAGCCTGCTTTAGGATCTCTCGATGTTGCTCTTCCTCACGGATGGAATCAGCTCACCCACCCTCCCTGGTGTCAAGTGGGATGCAAACACAACTCCGCCTTCCTGCACAAGCCAAGATGAACAGTTCGACGTGGTCTCGCTGTTCAATGGGTCTGTTCACCCGGAAGTATGACAAGTAAATTCTGGCACTAAACCAGCAGCTCCTCTGCTCCCCAGGAAGGCCCAAGGGCAAAATTATATCACGCTTTCACTTAAACCAACATGGTCAAACTTCACTATAGAGGAGTTTTACCAGTTAAACAAGCCTCCACTCACACCTGCTGTGCGAGGAGTCAGTGGTCAGGAGGAAGTTCCGGCTGAACTTTTGAAAAGCTGCAGATAATGCTGAAAGATTCTTTCCCCTGTAGATTTTAATCGTGTCAGAAAAATCTTACATTATGATACTTACATCACAAAACAGTTTACAGACATTGCTGTCACATGACATTTTAATTGCTGTTACCTCTTTAGACAACTAAGCCAAGGCAGAGCTTGTCAGCACCAAGAGAAAAGAAAATCAAGTGTGCTTCTGAAGTCTGAATTTCATTTTAAGCAAAATAAGCTGAGACATCCAGACCACTACATGAGGAAATTCCACATATATCTTCTACTTCAATTTTGAATGGCTCTTCTGACATCTTTCCAGCTAAGAAGATTAAAAAAGACCAAATCATTTAAGATATTGCATTGCTTCTTGACATCAATCTGGTGAAAGATTTAACTGAAAAGAGCCTTTATTTTTGTACTTTGTACGTTATAGGATGGAATTCTGTTAAGTTGTAATCTCTTTTGAACAATTATAGAAATCTCTGTATTTCCCTTTACAGGCTGTTCTGGCTATACAGAGAGAGCAACCCTATAAAAATGCAGCCTCTGTACAATAAAAGGTCCAGCTCAGGATTTCCCTCTGTGTCCTTGTGGCATATGCACAGGCATGTGAACTGTCAGCGGTACTTCTCACATAATCAGTAGAAGCACAGTAGTTCCAGGAGGAGATGACGTCACACATTTTATAGTAAAGGAGCTGCATAAAACGATTATATTCCCTAGTGGCAGTTGTGGATATGCCACAGGTAAGCAGAACAGTTGTGATCTCCTTTCTTCAGTGAGATGAAGAAAATACACAAAGACTGGATTTAAGTCATCATAATTGAGTGAAGGATTTAGCCCCATACATTTCAGTCCTGTCTATCTTAGGTAGCAGGCCAAAACCCTGTCTCTACTGAAGTCAACAGCATTAGGGCAATTACTCTCAGATTTGCTGATCTCCACACCAACACCCAAAGACCACTGAAATTCCCAAGTTCTTACAGATGGCTTGGCATTTTATCTCAGTTGCTGAGACTGCTAAATCATCCCTGCAATGATTTCTCCACAAAAGACACCACAGATATCTATACATCTAGAGAATGCAATAGGTGCATCTAACTTTAAAACAAATGAAGCACTTACGCTTTAATTTGAATTCATACGATTTAGACCTAAATTGGCACGTTTCCTGCATGGTTTTCAACATGCCTTCATTGTAACAGTTTGCCAATTTAAGGCAATGTGAGAAGACAGAAGCTCTTTTTTGCAAGACTATGAACACACACACCCTACCCCAAAACCGACGCTAACATCTGTGGCGATCACAAAATGGTGACTGGCTACATACAAGAGATTAAAAATACACAGATTAATAATGTTCTGCTACAATTTTCAAATGGAAACCTCATGTAATTTTTTCCAAACACAGTCCCTTTAGTAGCTTTTGTAATGACGTTGGAGAGGGAGACATTCCATCACACTCTTCCAGGCCATTCCAATTGTCCTACACATAATTTCCCCCCTGCCTCCCCTCTGCTTGCAGCAAAAGTGTCATTCTTGTGCTGTTTGTGTAAGTGGACAGAATTTCAAGCATCTGCTCCCAAGTGATTATAAATCAAGGAACCTTCATGCTCCATTAGCTTGAGAAGATGGCGTTATTAATGATTGCTATTCAAGGAAGTTCAGAGTAAGTGTCTAAGTGAAGACACGTCTGATGTAAGGCTTTGTTTTGTTTCTGAAAACAGCTGCGTGGGCAAGTCTTCACTCTCGCTGTTTAACATATTTCTGAGGCTACCACTTCTAAGAAATTTCAATTATTTTTGTTAGCAGTAACATCACTTTCCTCTGGAAACAGAAACAATACTGTCATTCCACAGCAACACTCATGAAAAGTCATTTAGCTTAAACAAATACTGGGGCCAACGAAGACGCAACATCGCTCTTACTCCTTTATTTTTTATCCAGTTTCAGAAGTCTGAAAAAGCTGGTTCTAATCCAAAACACAAAAAGCGAAAACTTTAGTATTAGGTCATATTATTGCGGGACTTGAAACAATGTTAAGAAATGATTGGGTACAGTCTGACAGACTGGACTTGCTCCACAAGTTAATATACCATGATTTCCTACATGATCCTAACCAGCAGCCTTTCATTTCAACAGAAGCAGGACCAACTCTGCAACGAAAAGGCGAGTCAGAGGTCTGATTAAGTGAGTTTTCCGCCTGTTAGCTACTTGCCTAGGTGCACAATGAATGCAATGCACCCCATGCATGAATACTACATAATACCAAATTTGAAGATAAGAGATCTGACTCATCACTCCACTGCACCAGTTTTATGCCTACGGGGCTCCATGTTCTTCCATGGTGACTCAGACCCAAGACTCCCCTCTCTTCAGGAAAAACATGACAAGTCATGCAGTACATGTCAGACTTACCCATCAACTATAATCCCCATTTGCACTGCAAAACTAATTGGAATGTAACATTCCATACCACATTTTGCTGTTAAGCCTAGAGATAGGAATATATATAATTAATGCAAAGAGCAGCAGCTTAAAACACAGTCATTGGAATTAACCCTATTACACCTGGCAACACTCAAGGAACCCAGTTTGAGAAAGAGGTCCTTGCCAAATGTTAATAGTGTCGATACGTGCATGCTAAGATTAACAGCACAGAATTAAGGAGAAGGAGATTAGTCACTGGAACAAAAAGTTTCTCTGGAACAGTTCTCATTCCAAGACTGCTGCTTTCACTTTTCTAACCCAAAGCTGCTGAAACAGAAGAAACTTTTTGGACAAGTCTAAGGTAGGCAGTGACTGTTTCATCCAAAAGGACATGCTGTGTTTATGACAGCTATTTTTAGCTTTCAGCTATACAAATATAAAACACCATGAGGCCCATTTTCTTCTCACAGCTTCATGTCAGAATATATTCATTGATTTCAGTGCAATTATATCTGATTATTTGCCTGGAATGGAAGTTACATCAGTGCTGACCCTTAAAGGCAATTCTGAATGGACTTATACTGGGCAAAATGGATAAAAGGAGATGATCTATTCTATGGTCTCTGACAGCACACAACTGTAGAAATCAAGGAAATCATTAATAAAGGACTAAACCTTCAACAGCCAAACAAAACAAAACAATTCATCCTTCTCTAAACCTTGCTCTAAACCTTAAGGGATTGATATCCACCAGTTTACCATAATGTACCTTGTACTTTTTTCTGTTTTTTAGTTGCAGGATCCACGGGTTACCCTAGCATGCAGAGATCGCTGCCACATATTTGTTTTCAGGACTGGGTCCTGAGCTGCTTTGCAGAGAGAATTGAATCTATGATGGTTGAGCCTGCACAGTTCAGCCATCCTGGGCACTGGTGCACACAACCAGTAACACACTAAAAACTGATTGTGGAAATGATTACACACTATTGGGGAGCCCCATATACGCAGTATTCCATGCATGAACGATCCACTTGCTTGTGATCACAGTGTGCACATGTATATAATTTTGTATTTACTACCACTCCTGCGAGACTATAGGATCTTTTTCTGACTACAGTCGTATCACATTGAGAGCTCAAGCCAGGAGATGGTATTTTATGTGTGACTCTCTATAGGAAGGGAAGATTTATTCTTAGGCATTCAGTTCTTTGAATTTTGACTCTGTCTTGTGAAAAAGAAAAAATAAAATCCACATCAAACCACAAAAACGTCCACTGCAATGAATACAGACTTTGACTAAATACAGGACCCTGACTGCAACAGGAGAGCAAAACCCAAAAATGTGTCAGTAGGATCATTCTCTTTTGAGGAGCAATACAAAGACATGAACTTAAAATAGACATGGCATTGGCTCTTATCTCATGCTCACTTACCATTTGACAACCAGAAACCAGGATGATTTAAAAATCTAGCACTCACTACTCTCTAGTCGCCATAATTTTATTAGTCCAGTCGTGTGTGCATTCACAGGTGTGAGAGACAGCCTGGTATCCAGGTAAAAGTTACGAAAGCAGCTCCATGACTAATGACAGTGTTAAACCACAGAATATAGGCCTTTACCCCCATTATTAAATTACTTCTACATCCCAAAAACAAGGGGAGAAGAAGAGGTACAGCGCTCAGAACCGACCAGTAAATCACAAAACTTCAAACATAACACAATATAGTGACAGCATACCAGCACCAAATTCGGGATGCTGCTTACTACTTGATGAACATCTCCTTTTAACATCTGGGTCACCAGTAACTATGAAGGATTACCAGACAACACTGCTTCCCACCGACGTTGAAGTACTACTAAAGTACTACCTAAAACATCACCCATGCTGAGAAGTGGATCCAGGCAGTAAGTACCCGACTCAGTGGTTGCCAGCAGTATTTCACTTTAGGTGGTAGCTAGTCTTTAGCATGGCAGTGTAGAACAAGCCAGGTTGGCTGCAATGACCGAGATTTTCACCGCCCAACACCAAAGTTTGCCAACGTGCCGGTGAACGCACAGGTAAAAGCAGTCGCTGCTGCGTTGCGGGGCGCCGTCCTTTCGTCACTTTTACCTCAGCCGGCTGCAAGAGGCGACAGCAGCCGAGCAGGGACAGCCCACCGGGTCCCCAGGTGGTCTCCAGGGACCCCGGGACCAGCTGCACGGAGCGGCTGGGTGGGCGACTGGGAGCGAGCCCGGCCGTGCCGCATGTCTGTGCACACTCGCACGCCGGGAGCGCCTCAGCGGTGCCTGGGAACAGGCGGGAGCGCCGTGCGACCCCACCGGGGGCGGCCCTGGGAGGGTGAGAAAAGCGGGGGGGTAGGGCTGCTCTCCCCGCCTCGCCCACCCTCCCGAGGCCGCCCCCCACCCCCGGACAACGGCGCTGCCGGGGAACCCCCGGCGCCCCTCGCCCCGCACAGGTACACGGCAACAGGCGGCTGCGCCCCTCGCCCGGCACCTCGCACCCGCTGCCCCGGCCGGGATCGCTACCTCGGGAAGGCTCCGTGCGCTCCCGCCGCCGCCTGCTCCCGCCGCCGCCGCCGGGGCGGATCAGCTGATATTTACCTGTGAGGTAATGCACGCTCCGTAAGGTCACCGTGCACCCGCCGCCGGCACACGGTGCCAGGCAGGAGGAGGGACGCGCCGGGAGGAGCGGGAGTTGCTCCTGCTCCGCCGCCGCCGCGCACGGCGCCGGAGCGGGGCGGCCGCGCCGCGCAGAGGCAGAGGCGGCCGCTGCCGCTGCAGCTCCTGGCACATGCTGCAGGTGTCAGCGCAGGAGCTGCCCCGCCGCCCGCCCGC
>WBMZ01019212.1:0-10588 GCA_013400975.1 Atrichornis clamosus | reverse complement strand
CCGCCGCCGCCACCGCCACCGCCCCGCGCGGCCGCTCGTCCCGGTGTTTTCCGGGGTCAAGCGTCCCTGCTCGGGCCGGCCGGCAGCTCGGGCCCGCCTGCTCGGAAAATCGGGAGGACGGGCAGCGAGGCGAGCGTCGAGCTTGCAGCCGCCTTTAACATGTCCCTCCGCCACGCGTGGCCTCTCTTCGCAGGCTGCAGGTTCCGGACCGCGGTGTCTGCGGGACGGCTGGGCAGCCGGCACTGAAAAAGCCCCACAGACGTTCATCCCCTGGCTGGGAAGAGGGTCCTGCTTAGCCTCTGTCTTTCACGGAGGATGCAGAAGGCACGGCCATGGAAAAGAAACCACACTTCGTTAGGAGGGAGTTTCTTCCCAGAGAAGTGTCATCCATGTCGCTGGCGTTACTGCTTGCGGCCGTCCTGCTCCTTAATGCCCTTCTCTACCTGTATCTCAACAAGTTTTACAACTCTTTGGGACGTGTCGAAACGGACCCCGGCCTCTGCCCTTTTGGGCACTTCAAATTGGGAGCGGTGAAGAATTGCTCCCCGTGGCTTTCCTGCGAGGCCATAAATAGAGAAGTCAGGAAACTCAAGTGTGTTGGTGAAGGTGCTGTGAAAAAGGTGAGTTTGGTTTTCCTTTCTTCTCTCCTCTTGATAAAGAGCTTTCACAGTTTGCTGGCTAATTAAAGCCCATACTGCTGTTATCCCCGCAGCAGCTGATTACTGTAGACATCCAGGAGCATATGGCTATTGATAAGGTGAACACAACAGGTATGAGAGCACGACCTGGGCCACCTCTCTGACACCAGATGACATCCAGCTACACAAGCAAAATCACTGAAGTTGGTGAAGCGCTTGTGGAGCGTGGCACAATCATGGCAGAGTAATACTATCTGTTTGGATGATATGAAATAATTCATCTGCATTGTCCATTCTAAAGAAAACTTAGAAAATCATGATGTAATTATGATGTCAGAAAGGGCTTGCTGTGACAGGTACGTGGCGTGGTAACAGTTCGTAGAAGAAGGCTCTCCACGTGTCTTACATGTCTCTTGTGTGTTCTCAGGTCTTCCTTTCTGAGTGGAAGGAAAAGAAAGTGGTCCTTTCACAGCTCACCAACTCAGAGCTGAAGGAGGACTTTCTCCATGGACTGAAGATGCTGATAGCACTTCAGAGCAAGCACGTTGTCCGGCTGCTTGGCTACTGTGAGCAGCAGTTCACAATCCTCACTGAGTACCATCCTCTTGGCTCACTGAGAGGCCTGAACGAAACTCTCCACATTCCCAAATACAAGGGCATGAACACCTGGCATCGCAGGTTGATGCTTGCTATAGACTACGTGAGTGTGATTCGGTACCTGCACAGCAGCCCTCTGGGCACCTTAGTGATGTGCGACTCGAATGACCTGGACAAGGTGCTCTCTCAGTATCTCCTGACAAGTGACTTTCACATTCTGGTGAATGATTTGGATGCTTTGCCTCTTGTGAACAGGAGTGCTGGCAGGCTGGTGAAGTGCGGTCATCGGGAGCTGCGGGGTGAGTTTGTAGCTCCTGAGCAGCGCTGGCCCTATGGAGAAGACGTGCCATTCGAAGATGACCTCATGCCTCCCTATGATGAGAAAACAGACATCTGGAAAATCCCAGATGTCTCCAATTTTTTCTTGGGCCATGTTGAAGGAAGTGACATTGTACGACTGCATTTGTTTGACATCCATGCAGCGTGTAAGAAGAAGGACCCGGCAGAACGGCCTTCTGCCCAGGAGGTCTTAGACGCCTACAGGAAAGTTTTAACTCTGCTTATTCGGGAGGCAGCCGTGCCTGGTACTAGGGAAATGTTATAGTGAATCATGAGGCAAACAGCTACTGAAGTTGATGTCCTACCTATTTATGTAGCTTGCCTGAAGGGCAAAATCTCTGTCCTCAAAACTGAGAAGAGGACTTGTACCTTTTGATTAAAAAAAAATAAATCCACCCCATCCTGGAGCTGTGCAAGCTTCCATTGGGATATTTAATCTACCATTGGAAGAGGAGGAGGAGAAGAAATGAAGTTGTATGGGGCAGGGGAAATTTGTTCCTTAAGACATACAAATTTTCTTTTGCAACTTTTACACAAAAAATATCTTACAAAATAAAGAAAAAGAGCTAAAAAAATACTGGTCTACCTTAGCTCGTTTGCAGAGGACTGGAGAGCAGAGACCATGGCATGCCCCCACAAGCTTTGTGCTGATTCCTGTGGCTTTGTTGTTGTATCCACAAAGCCCTCATCTACTTTCCCATGGAGTAAAAGCAGTGGCCACGCAGAAAGGAGTATCCCAGTTCACTTCAGATTTTGGTGAGCCCCAGTGCCAGAGCCCCAGTGGCAGTCTCTCCCTGCTGGATGGGGAATAGGCTGTTTTTAGCGCTGTACAGCCATTGCTCTAGGGAGTCTGTATCCCACACCAGCAAGCATGTGGCCAGTTTTGTAAGCAAGAAGATGATGCAGATCCTGAAGAGTCTGCTTACAGGCACATGTTCTTGGTTTTCAAGTCTTTGTCCCGTGGTATTCTGAGATGGGCTCTTTAGAGATGGAGCTGTAGAACACGGGTCTCTTGCTCTTTTGTAATCCACAGAAATCCTGAACACTTTGGAAGAAGCTGAAGTGTGTCTTTTTTCATTCATTTGTCCTTGCTGAGTGTCATCATGACTCCATTGAAGGGAAGAGAACAAGAAACTGAAAGAAAACGTGAATTCCTTCCACAGCAATGAGCATTAAACATGAGCTTTGGAAAAGAAAAGCCCTATATTCAGAGCATACATATTCAGAGCTCTATTGAGTCTGAGTTCAAAGCCCACCAAGCATAAAGAAAGGCTGCTAAAAAGCAGCCTTGTTTGGTGAGTTAGGAAAAAGCTTATGGTACCTACATGGGTGTCACAGCCTGGTACCAGCTGCTGGAGAGGAAGAATAATGATGCCTTAATCCAGCAGTAGGCTCAGTTTGGCAGGACTGGGATCTAGGATGTAGTTGTTCTCTCGGGGAAAAAACAGGAATAATATGAATGAGAAACATGGATTCTACCATTGCGCAGCTGAGGACTTGCTGTGCTGTGGACTAGATCTTTGAAAGACCTAAGAGATAACTTTCATGTTTTGACTTGAGAGGTGATTTGTAAGCAGAGAAGTACGCTGTCCTTTCTGCTGAAGAGTTTGGTTCTGTTCTTTTCTATGCTGCTATTCCTCTTCACCTAAACAAGCTGTGTTATGACTGCACTGAGAACATGCAGTCACTTCACACATATCATGTTCAAATCCTGGTATCAGAATTTTATTATAAATGGGAAAACTTTCCTGCAAATTATTAATTTATACAGTGCCAGCAGGAGCCCTTTAAAGGCTGCTGATTATGGCTTTCCTTTCCCTCTGGGCTGTCTGTTTTCTTAAATTAGATGACTTTTTCCGTTTTTCATTTGCTCAGTCCTTCCTTGCAGCTTTTCTGCTCAGGTTATCAGGAGACAAAGCTCAGAAGTCGAGGTCTCCAAAAGAGAGCAGTGATTTTAGATGCTTTGGGTTTGTTTTGGGCTTTGACTCAGAACACCTAAAAGAAGCCTAGGGAAAAGGAATGCTCTATCTGCTGTAAATGCATCATCCAGCCCATGAACCCTTGAATTATTATTAGGGTTAAAATTCTACAGTTCCATCATGAATCCAGGATGTGCAACAGTTGGAACAGTGTCCTGTTACAGCTCCTTGAAGCCAGGGATCAGGCTTTAAAGGGCCAAGAGTCAAATCTTTTGCATGTTGCCCCTACAATAGCTTGTTACCTTTTGTTAGCCATCACGTACACTTGAAAGGAAAATCAGCATCCAATGATGGTGAGTAATCATTCCATGTGGAGCTTTTTGTGAGTGTAGCAAGGACAGACAAGAAGAACCTGCCAATATTCTTATGCTCATCTCTCTTGGTTAAGACAAGCTTTTTCTGGGATTCTTGCTCTGTTGTATTCTGTTGCACCTTGCAAAAAGACATATTAATTTCACAGAGTGAGAAAAAATAAGGACAAATTCTTGCTCTGAATAATTATCTTGCCATAGAGATGACTCTCTCTGTTCCTAGATGAAATAGTTACAAATGTTTTTAGGAAAAGGTATCTCCCTAAACATTCACCCTGAGCAGTGGGTTCTCCATGTCTCTTCCTCATTTCCTCTCCTTCAGCCTGTGTGTTGTCCAGCTTTGTATTTCAGCAGAAATAAATTAAATTTGTTCTGAATACAGCATTATGGATCTGCAATTTTTTGGGGGGGGGGATGTTGTTTGTCTATGAGGAAACACTAGATGGCAGCATGAAGGTCGGGTTAGCATTAGTTACTAGCAGTTGCCTGTCAAGCCCAAACATAGCCAGAATCTGGCCTTGCAGCCAGTATTTTCCTAGCAAACTTCCATAAACCCCTCAAAGATCTCATTGTGTTTGCATTACTGCATCTGAAGGAACAAGACAGATAGGTGTAGAGGCTGTCATAAGAGTTACACGTGCCAGTTGAAGGGGCGATCACTTCCCCTTTAACTTGCTCATGCTATTTGTGTACTTTACTGTCCATTTCTATCTCAACCTGGTGAGATCAAACCCAAGTCTGCATGTCACTTCTTTTCAGTCTTTCAGTAAAACCAGACGTTTGTACCCTATGCACCTTTCTGTTCTTCCCTGCTAACCCCTTCTGCAATCTCAAGATTGCATTAATCTTCCCACATTTCCAGCTTCTTTTCCCTTAAAGAGAAGAGGCAAGACATCACAGAGTGAAAAAGAGGCAGAACAGCCCTGCATTCAGTTGTCTTCCCGCCTTCCAATTCTCTTTTTAGGGCATTTCAGTTTTTACCACCAAACACGGCCTTTGATAAACATTCAGGGACTTTGCTGCCTCAGTAGAAGCAGCTCTTGTATGTCTAGTGGAAAACATCAAAAGATGAAGGGCAGGAAGAGGCCTGTTCATGGCTGGGAGCCTGCAAGCCCCTCTCTCCTCACCCACTCCCCAACCAGCTCTCGACTAGTGGACATGACCTGCCACAGCTCCGCCTAACCTCAACAACACCTGCTGGTTCTTATCTCAAGCTCAGGTCAAGAGTCCCACGTTCCCTGTCCTTTCCCACAAAAGATGCTTCTCTGGTGATGGTTATTGCCATGTTTCCTATTGTATCCCTGTTCTTCCATCCCAAAAGTCCAGTCAAAGAAGCTGCACAAAGATGCAGATCACACAAGAAGGACAGCTACTGATGCTTATCTCCTTCAGAAAACTTCAGAGGAGGTTCTCCAAACCACCCTTGGTAGTCAGTGCCAAGGCAGATATGATCCCGGTCATTCCAGGGCTTTTGTTTGCTGTCATCACCAAGACAAAGGCCCTGGGTCTGGCCCCTTTCCAAGGGACAGGACAACCCTTTTGCTGAGGTCGGTGTAACCACCTTGCCCTTCCTTTTTGGGCAATGCCTCCTCTGCCATCGCTGCGGCAGTCCCATAGCCTGTTTTGCCCACCCCCACTCAACCAGCGGCTAGACAAAGAATCAAAGAAGAAACCATCTCCCAGACTCAAGAAATAGCACCTGGGTCCCAGATTGAACTTTCCTGGGACACTGCTGTGCCAGCAGTGGAGGAGACAGGAAGACCTAAGGCATGGTAGCTGAGCCTGCTGACAGTCTAGCTGAGGGTGTCAGCTGTGTCAGGGCACCTGCACCCACTGCTCGTATGGTATGCTCTATCCTTGGTCCAATGCTTTTGCTTTGGGAACAAATTCCCAGTGGATTTCCTACTAAGGTTTAGCCCTTACTAGGTAGGTTTGTACCACAGGTTACAGAATGGAAACCACCTGTCTCAGAGCAGTGTCCCAGATTCAGTTCAAACCACTGCTCCTTTCATTTTCTCCTCGGAGCCATCCAAAGGATAGCACTGTCAAGGTTATACTGTTTTCCTTTCCAAACTGCCTGCTGGCTGCACGCTTCTAGGTGGGTCAAGTCTGATGTAGCATTTCCTGTTTCGTGACCTGGATTTCAGACTACATCCTAAAAGCACTCCTATAACACTAAATCCTGTAGGGGTGAGCAGTCTATACAGCAACTCATCTGTTTGACACCATTAGACATTAAAAATAGTGCATGAGTATCTACACCAGCTGTTATGTAGATCTGGGCAAACATTGAGGAAATAAAATGGACACAATGTATTTAAGGGGGAACACTTGTCGTTTACTTGATTTTTGGTTTTTTTGTTTGTTTGTTTGTTTTTGTTTTTAGGATAGCTTGAAAGTCTCTGTTACTCTGTATTTAATAGAGTGGTAACTTTTAAATGTATCAGAAGTTTAAAATACCACAAAAACTTTTTGAAATTCTGTCACAAGCTCTAAAATAATATTTTCCTTTGGTGCCACATAAACAAAACAACAGATCATTATCTTTGTGAAACAGAGGCAGTGCTGTTTGCCAGATATAATTTGTGAACTATTTGGCAGAATATGCAACTGTAAACCGATTCTATCATTATGACTGTAATGTCTTACCAACAGTCAAGAGATCCTGGGAACAAGAAAAACGTGGTTCTCAAGTTCTTCTAGCATGATATAATGTGTATATTTGTAGAGTCCAACCAAATAAATTATATGCTAGGTGGTACTTTTTTTTAAAAAATAAGGATTTTGTGGTTTTCTTTTAATTGAGATACTGTATACTTGAGAAGACCACATGATTTCCAATAATTGTCAGTTTCTGTTCAGATGTCTATAATCCAGTATTTATCAGGATTAAATGGTGAATATATTTACATTACAGTGATATTTATGAATCAGCGATTTCTGATTCTGTTTAGCTCTGGGTAATTCAAAATCCATTAAAAATTATATATTTATATATAGACACACACACTGATTCTTTGGCCATAATTTTCAGAAGACCAAGCTTACTGTTCCAGCATTCACATTTTGGAGATGAAGTAAATGGATTTTCAAAACCGATAACATTCAGTAGCTCTCAGTCAAATTTATAGTAGTTGCTGGATGCTAAAGACTTTTGGAAAGTGAATTCTTTCCCTGTAGAGCTGGAAGACCCTTCTCAGCAATTCTCTTGATACATCTATGAAACCAAAAAAGGTACTTTTATCAAGCACACTATGGATTTTTTTGTGGAATGAACAAAGTTCCCACTTTTGTAAAGGTTGGTATTTTTATTTGTTTTTCTCCCCAAGACTTTGTTCCTGGGATGGAGGAGGAGTGGGGTGTTGTGTCTAACTCGCAATAGGAACTCCCCAGGCTTATTTGCCTGTAATGTGGAAAATCTAGTCCCCATTAACTATGGTCTTGGGTCTCCATTAACTATGTTTAGCTTATGCCAGTGCCATATATTATTATTACATATTATTAGTTACATATTATTACATATTATTAGCTTTGGTCACAGGCCAGAATCCTGGAGGTCAGATGCTATAAAGGCTCAGCACAAAATGACAGTCCTTCCCCTACCAGCAGCTTTACTATAAGAAAATATAAAACTTATGTCCCCATGCATTAACAGCATACACAAGCATTGGTTGTCTCATCCCACCTCATACAAATAAATATGCTACATAGTCTATATGGACAGGTAACACAATTTCTCATACACATAATGACAACTGCAAGGCCTGACTTTGCTCTGACCAAGTTCAACAGCAGCTTGTATTCCCATTTCTGAAGGTGCTTATGGAGCCTAAGACTGAAACAAAAGTCCAAGATATACAAGGAAACAACAGTATGCCAGAACAAGCTAACCTTTAGGCTTAAGAGTCAACTAACTTTGCTGTTTGAACCAGATTCTTCAAGGAAGTCATGCAGAAGGCCTGCACGCCCTCAACTCCTATTTCTACAGGCCAGTAACAGGAAGATGATCCCTTTTCTTCAAGTTTGCAAGGCTGCCACACTCAGTACAGCATCAGATGTTGTGTTCCTCAATCTAACCCTGCCCTACCCACTGACTAACATTTACTAAATTCAGAAAGTTATGTGGAAGAAGAAAATCTGTCTATGTCTGTCTTCTAGGTTGGGGGCAGATGGGTTATCTGAGTCTTAAATCAAGTATTTCACTAAAACAAATGAACCAGGCAAGTGCTGAGTGAGGCAAAGTCTGTTTCTGTGTGCTGGAGGCTGCATGGAAAATCCCAGGACCTGAAGTCATGCTTTGTGGATGCAGGCCTTGGTTTCCTCTGGATGGGAAGCTGTATTCAGAGCGCTGGGGCGTTCCAATCCCTTGGCACGTTGTCCAGAGCAAGCTGCAGAGTTAAGACAAAAAATACCTTTAGGTACAGCTTAAATACAGCTTCTCTCCTTCTCATACAAGGGAGCCTGATCGCATCAGAGGTTTAGACATAGTAGAAATATAAAGAGCACTGAAGTTACTTATGTTTGTTCTTTCCACTTTTCTTCCAAAGATGTGTAAATCTTTCTTGTCAGGCCTGTTAGCAGAAAAGTTCAACATATTTAAAAAGCAAACAAAAAGCCTCAACTTCACAAGAAACTGCTTACAATCCCTGTGAAACCCCGGTTAATTAACTGTCTTTTGTCATGTTGCGTAAGTGACTTTTTTTTAATCTCTCTTAGTGGTTTCCACAGTTCTGTGCAGGGGTGCCATCCCAATTTAATGACCTAGAATTATGTCTAATTGCTGTTCTATCCTTCTTTCCCACACCATGTGGGGCAAGGAACTGTTCTCATCACAACAGTGACTTAGGTTTTTTTTTTTATATTGTCATTTTCACTCATATTCTTTAATCTCTTGATCTGAGGCCTCTTAAAATGAATCTGTGCCATACCATGGAAAGAGAAGACTTGGCACATCTTGCAGTGAGAACATGGGTCCCCAACAGACAGAGTATCCCCAGGTTGTTTAGACATCTGCAAAGCCAAAAGTGCCATCCAAGTGTCTAGACTCCTTCCACTCAGTAAGGGACCAGAGCATTTCTCAGGCACAGGAAGTGTGATTCTGAATGTTTGACATAGGTTGGATAAATCATGCCCTAAAAATAATTGGGTTTTTCCCCCTTATTGTCTTATAAAGTGTGAAGACAGATAACCGCAACACAAGTACATACTCCAAATATGTGCAAAGCAGTGGGACACGAACCATATCCCTGATGTATACATTGTAACAGTTCTGGTAGCTGAAGGAAGATATGCTAAAAGGAAGTATCAGGGGCAGAGGTGGATAGAAAGAAGCAGAAGGGCATAGTGAACAGCACACCTAATCCCTCATGTAGCTCAAACATGCCATGTCAGGCAGCAGGGAAAAAAAAAGGTTTGTGTGTATGTGAGTGTTAGACCAGCCTAGTTTACCAGCATCTCATTAAGCAGTTCAGAAAAGTTTTCAAGCTTCTAAACTGAAATGCTTGACAAAGCATAATCCTAGACTTGTGCTTTTTGGTATCTCAAGCATATGGACCATAGGAATAAGCTGTGTTGCTCCAGTATCTGAATATCCAGCAACTCCCATTTTGGCACAAAAAAAAAAAAAAAAAAAAGAAAAAAAAAAAGGCAAGATCTTTCAGCTTTTGTTTCTATTTTGGCAAATTCAAACTGTCAGATTTAGTTCCTATGTGAAAAGCAAGTGCATGTGACAATCTGAACCTCTTTCTTTTGACACCACACACCCCAGAACTACATTCCATGTGGTTCCACTGCCACTGCACGAACACCAGCCCAGGCAGGTGACTCCATGCCTGCCAGGCTCCCAGAGCTGCTGAATTCACACTTCTCCTGGCCCCCTACCCATCTGTGCCTTTCCCCTCAGACACTGGCACGGCAAAAACAAAAGACTTTTTACATCCCCTCTACCTGCATCCCTGGGAGAGGAGTGGTCCCCTCTGTGTGTCCTCTCCCCAAGGGTCTGGTAGCTGGAGGGGAAATGAAAGTGTGGGGAGGCATCCCAGAGCCTCGCAGACTGTCCAGAAAAAATGGATTTGTTACCCAGTGTGCAACAAGCCAATAATTACACACTCGAGAGAGACACTGACTCTACAACCACCTGAAAAGAGGCTGTAGTCAGGTGGGGGTCGGCCTCTTCTCCCGGCCAACCAGTGACAGGACAAGAGGATGTAGGTTTAGGTTGGAATTAGGACGAATTTCTTCCCATAAAGGATGGTTAGGCATTGAAATGGGCTGCCCAGGCAGGTAGTGGAATAACTGTCCCTGAGGTGTTTAAGGAAAGACTGGATGTGGCACTCAGTGCCATGGTCCGGTTGTCACGGTGGTGTTCTGTTATACGTTGGATTTCATGATCCCAGAGGTCTTTTACAACCTCATTGATTCTGTGATTCTGTGATTTATTTCTGTGATTCTGTGATTTATTGCACAAGCCCGAGTGCTCAGTGGTATCCCACAAAACAGGCGCACCGACTATCAAAACTTTTCACAATTTGTACATTTTGGCAATCAGAGGCATTAATATTCACCGGTACAATTTATTGTATTAATTAGCACCCACGGCGCCCCTCGGGGCCTCCCCGCGATGGCGCCTCACACGGGCCTGACGTCACTTCCCGGGGCCGCCCGGGGCCGCCCCTGCCGGCCGCGCTCCCCCATGGCGGCGGCGGCGGGGGCCGGCGGGGCGGGC
>WBMZ01019211.1:0-34017 GCA_013400975.1 Atrichornis clamosus | reverse complement strand
GGATGGGGATATGGGGATGGGGAGGGGGGCACGGGGAGGGGACTTCGGAATGGGGATACGAGGCAGGGCGCCTGCTCGAACTTCCCGACAAATTCCGTCCCTCTGCCTTCCTCGCTCCTCGTTCCCCGATGGGGTCCGTCCGTCACTCCCATCCCGGCGCGGCGGTGGGGGGATGCGGCTGCAGCTCTCTCCCCCTCGCGGGGCTGGGCAGCCCGCAGGGGTTGGCCCCGGTCCCAGACACATCCCGGGTGATGGTGGGGAGGGGGTGGCAGGATTCGTAGTGTTTGGGAAGCCAGGAGTCCTGGAACGGGGCCAGCCCCGCGGCACAGCCCGCAGCCGCCCTTCAGCCGCTCCCGCTGTCCTGTGCATGCTCAGGGCGGGTGGGGGCAGCTGAACCCCGGGGCTCTGTCTGCCAGAAGCAGCCTAAGGAGCAGCACTTCTCTGCTATGAAATAGCGCTGTGCCGGAGACGTCCATTCCTGCCCTCCTTGCTTTGAAATCCTTCTCTTCTGCGGTGTTCCTCGGACTGTGTTTTGTAACTCCTGGGACTGTGTTTTGTAACTCCACTTGCACGGAAGGTGGTCAGAGTTGCTGCTGTCCCTGCAAGACCTGGGGGGGCTCAGGCTTTGCTGTGGGGACAGCAGGAGCAGGGTTTCTTGCTCCCTGCAGTCAGGCACTGCCCTGCAACTCCTGAACTCATGGAGGAGACACTGATTTATGACAGATCCACCCGGCGCTTCTTCTTGCTGTCCTCACACCGCTTTCCTGCAGTCCCCAGTGACTGTGCAGGAACTGGCACCCCTGGGGAAAAGCAGGGATGAGACAAGACAGGGGAAAGGGCTGAGGCTCTGTGGATCCCTCTTCACAAATCTCAGTCTGTTCTCTATCCTGCTGTACTCAGGGCAATGTGCCCAGCCCTTGATTAGCAGAAAAATATCAATTACTAGCAGCTCTTATTTCTGTTGTACATGGAATACACAGGACATGTCCCCAGGGATGATTTGAGAAACTTTGATTCTTTGCAAAGATTTAACTCTCTCTTCTCCAGCAATGAGCTGCTGCAGTTAAGGAATGACATTGATAGAAATGGGGCTGTGGGCAGAAGACCTGCCCTAGCAAATAGCCATCCCAATCCCATGTTCCCTGCTGTTTCCCTTGGTATTTTTCTGCTGCTTCTGACTGGGCTGCTTGTCATGCAGAAACAAGGCTGCTCTCACTCCAGGGAAGTGAGGCAGCAAATACCTCACTAGATCTTGTGTCTGAGCAAGAAATCACATTTCAGATGTGCTGAAGAACCCCAAGAGAGCTTTGCAGTCTGGAGACAAGGATTAAATGATTTCTGGTTTGTGGCTAAACCCAGCCCTGGGGAGGAAAAGGAGCAAACCAAAGCAGAAACAGCAGAGGTTTGTTCTGGGATGTTCCAGAAAAGTTTCACTTGGTACAAAATGATGAATTCTGCTTTCAGGTGATTTGACCCATGGCCAAATCATTCTTCCTCCTGTGTGATTCTTGGATCCATTTAGCCAGAACAAGACTCAGGGACAGAGGGATGTGTTTCTCGGCTGTGGTTGATCCAAGGTCTTAGCAGGGGTTTGCGAACAGGGATCTCCTGCACGATCTGAGCCAGCTTTTGTTTGGTACGCAGCCCTAGAGCTCATGTCTGCAGGGCTGAAAAATACAGTCTCTGCCAGGGCAAGGGCCCAGCCGGGCTGGCAGAGGGCCCCAGGCTCTGGCTCAAGCCAGTGTAAGGGTCTTGGCCATGGTGAAATAGTGCCTGGGCAGGTGGGGACAGCCCTGAACTGTCCCTGTGGCACAGGGAGCATCCAAGTTGCCCTGGAGCACTGCTTGGAGCAGGGGAGAGGCAGCACACTTTTGTATGGAGAGCAGATAAAAATAACTGTCAGAAACACCTCCCTGAGAGGCTGTGAGAGCGGGGTGGTGAGGGGCTGAAAGCAGCCACGGCTTCGCCCTCAGACCTCTCCCAGTGCCGTGTCCCAGCTGAGCTCTGCAGGCAGCTGTGCTGGGGGGGCACGTACACATTTGCCACAATTTGCTGTGATAAATCCTGCTCACCTGGGCAAAAATCTTTGGGTTTGTGGCGTCAGCAGCTCTCTGAGAGCAACAGCAGAGCCCGTGGAGGGCACTTCTCCCTTCCCTGCATCCCCCTGACTGGGGTTTTACGCTGCCAGGCCTCCACTAGCTATATTTAGCTCAGGTCCAGGTTCTGCATGTTCAATCTTGAAAATGAACTGGGAAGACAACCTCAACCCACACGCACTGTCCCAGATCTCCTCCCGCTTGGTTGGCACTGGAATTGCAGCGGTTGCCTCCCCACGCTGCCTTGACAGCCGTGCAAAACCTCTCTTCCCTCAGCAGGTTAGACCAAAATATCTCTTTTTCTTGCTGGCTGCCAGCATGGGTACAGGAAGTTTGAATTGCTTTGCCTTGTCCCTACGGCCCCTGCCAAGCCAGCAGTGATTTTGACTGGAAGTGATTCATCTACGTCTGAATCAGCCCCAAAACTACAAATTCAAGGTGTGGGGAGGGACATTTGCTCTTTTCCTATGACAGACCAGGCAGACAGGTCTTTTCAGAAAGGTGTTACAAGCTGTACCTCCTTTTCTGTGGGGCTGTGGGCTGGTGGAGAAGTGAGGTTACCTCTACCCACCCTGTGGAAAAAATTTCCTTTAGCTGGAAACAAGGATTGCTCTGATTGTGCTGGGGCTCAGCGGTGGTGATGTGGGACTGTCACTGGGAGGGTCTCCATATTTTGGGAAGGTTTCCCTCTGTGCCTTGCCCAGCCCTGGCAAAGCACTGCTCCATCCCCACATCACCACACAGAGAGGAACAACAGCACCAAAAGGAAACTTGCAACATTTTACCGAAGTTTCCCGTGCAAAAAAAAAACCCTGGGAAAACCTGGGGAGCTGAGAAGGCGCAGGGGAGGCCAGTCTGTGGCTGAGGATATGGGAAGAGGCAGGACATGTACAGAATTTTGTCACTGGGAGACTTTTTGCTATCATGACTCAGTCATGTCCAGCCTGAGGTTTCAAGAGCTGGCTAGCCACCTCTTCCCCACAGTGGAGTTTTTATTCTTTTGTGTTTATTTGGTAGCCAGGAAGGCCATAGTTATTTCCACTGTGCTGTCCCTCCACAGAGCCCATGAGCTTTTCCTAAACTCATTAGGAACATCTCTTGGCTGATCCAGGCCAACTTTTACTATTATTATTAAGTCATGAAGCAATTCATGAGTTGTCTCTATTATGAATCCCATTTAAATTATTAATAGAGGAATCTGCATTTTATACATGTTCTCTGTAAACCCTGTGCTCTGGAGGCTTTCTGGTGCTCGTTCCACCCAGCTCTCCTCCCTCCATAATTAATGCTGTTCTCTGCATTAACTGCTCCCAAAGACAGCGCTGCAGGGTGCAACTCCCAGCACTAGTATTTTACGTGGAAATAGTGTGTAACAACAAAAAATGCAACACTGAGGTGCAGGTGCCCCACAGTAATGAATACTTGGAGTGTTTTCCTATGGGGCTGCTCCTGGGCTTATCCTTCCTTCTGCACAGGAAAGGATTCTGGGCCCTAGCGCAAAGCCAAACGGAGTTCGGACAGGGAAACTTCCCCTGGGAAAGGGGTGACCCAGATCCTCTGGCCCAGAGATTTCTGCTTCCCAACATTCCCCCAGATCCTGTGCAGGCTCGCAGCTCATGAGGCTGCTCTGAATGTACAAGTGACCTGCAAACAGCCTAATCTGGGAGGAGGGAGAAGCCCCTGGCCGCAGATCTGGGTGCAGGTTGCTGCTTCTCAGCACACAGGTCTGTGCAGCACCGTGCGTCTGGCAGAGGTGCAGGGCTCCCTCCTGCCAACAGCTCTGCTCAGCAGGTCAGGCTTTTCCCAGGAGATGTTTGGTGTTTGGGATGTTTTTTCCAAGGGAAAGTGCTGATTCACTGAAGCAAGCACTCACTGAAGCGTTTCAGCATGAACAGGCTCCAGGCAGGTTGTGGGGTGGTGCAAGGCAGGATTCTGGTCTCCCGCCAGTCCACGTCCATGTGTTGTTTGTGGTCCTCAAGCTCCTTGGCTTTTGGTTTCAGCTCACTTCTCTGCGGTCTGTGGGATGTAGGAACCACAATGCCAGGTGCTGTGGCACGTGCCTGGTGGCTGGATCCCACATGGCCTCCCAGGGCATGGAATCAGGCCTTGATCTGCTGGGGCTGTTCAGGCACTTGATTAAACACATTCCTTCACACTTATCCTGCACTTCACAAGGGGCTCCGGGCAGTGCCTGCAGTAGTGTCAGGGTAGGTCACACCCTGGGGCACTGGACACATGCACCTCACCTTTGGGGCAGGAGAGGTGATGGAGCAGTGGCACTGGACACATGCAGAGGCTCCCCTGGCTAGTGGGAAGGTACTGCAGCACCTTCAGGGTGGGCACGAAGGGCTGAGGTGTCCCAGGATGGAGCAAAGCTGCTGGAGCTGCACAAACAGAAATCAAGATGCAGCCAAGTGCAGCAGAGTTGGGTGCAGAGGGTGGGGAGGTTCAGCCCCGGCACCTCGGTGGCTCATCTCTGCAGGCTCAGGGGTGACAGCGGACCGGTGACAGAGGGGTCACTCAGTGTTTGACAGAGCTGCAGCTACAGGAACACCCACGTCCTGAGAGACAGAGACAAAACCACTTCTAAGCAAGAAGCTTTTTAGCAGAGTGTTTATTTTAACTTGTGTCTCTGTGAAAGGGTTGAAAGTGCCTCGGTTTCCTGAAAGGATGGGAATGTTTGCACCAGTGGCTCTGTGAACAAAACCCAGATACCAGCAGAGGGGAGGGAGGGGGTTGTGTCTGCACTGCATGTCTCTCTTAGGTGAGGGAAGATGGGCTCCCCAGGGGTGTGGTGTGGGTACCAGGGCCACGGGCTGGCAGTGTGGGAGCTGCTCAGGAGGTGATGGCAGTGCCCCAGCTCTGACACCCACACAGCACCCTTGTCCCTTCTGCTCAGGGCTGGGGAGGTCTGGGGCTTCCCATGGAGGGCTGGAGAGGCAGAGGGACTCCGTAACTTCCAACCCATCACTCTGCAGGAGGGAGTGCTGCAGGTCCGTGGCACTAAGGCAGCACAAAGACAGCCCAGTGACCCAGCAAGGCTGGGTGGCTGTGGCAGCAGCTGTGTGCAGCAGCTGCAGGAGATGCTCCTTTACTAAACAGTTTTGGACCTAATCCAGTGACTCCAGAGTCCTTCCAAAGAGGTTTTCCAACAGGGCTGTGTACGCCAAGGCTGCTTCTGCCCAGCAGCCTCCCAAGTCGGGACAGGAGCATCTCTCCTGCTCACTCTCCACGATGGGCTGTACTTTGCTTTCCCTTACATCTCCCCTCTCTTAGACAGGACGCAGCAGGACTCAGGCCTGAAGCTCATCCCAGAGCACATTTCATTTATTACAGAGAGGGACAGAGGGGTGGGAACTCCTCCCTGGACAGGTGGCAGAACCAAAAGCAACAGCTCTGCCATGATCTGGGGCTGGGCTGGTCCCTCCTGATCCTGCTGCATTTTCTGCCACATCCCCCCAGCACCCGCTCCCCAAATGTCTGGCTCCCAGCTGCACACTTTGCCTGCAGCTCCCCCATCACCTGCACTTGCACTGACTCCTCTTTACCTGGTCCTTGCAGACAATCCTGGTTGGAGACAGCGGAGTGGGGAAGACATCTCTGCTGGTCCAGTTTGACCAGGGCAAGTTCATTCCTGGCTCCTTCTCCGCCACTGTAGGCATTGGGTTTACGGTAAGAGCCCAATCCCTGGTCCCTGGGCTGAGCACTCACACTTGGGGAGCAACTTTTTTTGGGGAATCAGAACCTATGACTCTGTGAATCTGAATGGTGGTAAACACAAAGAATTGGATACTTTGCTTTGGAGCTGCTGGATGAGGGGTCTGGTTTGGCTGTGTGCTTGTCAGCTTCCACTGCTGGGAGGGATGAAGGATGGATAAGCTCCACATTCCAAAACCCTCTGTGGGGTCACGTCTGAGTGCAGCCTTTTTCTTCATACCCAGAAAGCTGCCCTTGGAGCAGCCCTGCTCTGCCAGGGAGATGCCAGCCTGTGTCCTGCCTGTGTCCAGCCTGGGGCCCTGGCGAAAAGTCAGGCAGATGGTGACAGTGCCTGGGAAAAGCACTCGGCTGCCATCCAAAGCTATTTGCAGAGCTGCCACGGGGTCTCAAGTGGCTCTGATGTGTGTGTCCCCTCTCCTGGGGGAGCTTGGGACAGGGACAGTGCTTGGGACCTCACTCCAGAGAGATTGTCATCCCTTCAGCATCATGGAAAGGCTGAGCCTCAGCAAGGGGCTGTTATCCATGGGGGTGCTACTGCCCACAGGGATTTTCTTTTTAATCCAGGCCAAGGAAGCAGGAAAACATGGTATACCAGTGTGGGGTGGCTGGGGCCAGGCAGCCCAGGGACCAGCAGCCAGGGTGCCCCTGTGGCCAGTGCCAAGCCCTGGGCAGGCAGAGGAGGCTCAACCACCCTACTGATCTCCACCAGCTCCCGGCTGCCTTGTTTCTCATGCAGCAAATTCCACTCTGTGGAAATGATGCTCAGCCAGGTGTTTTTCCTGCCCCAGCAGCTCCAAGAGCTCCAGCACAGTTTGCTGTATCCTTCCAGCCCCCTCCCCATCAAGCTGCAGGAAAGCTCAGCCCCTTCCAGGAGCTCCGAGTGCCTCCAGCCTCCAGCTCTGGGCCCTTTCCTGACTGAAGAGCATATATAAACTATAAATCCCCTGGCTGGGTCTGAGCACAGTTACAGGACTGGAAATACAGGTTCTATTTCCCGAGGGGCAGAGGAAGGCTTGGCTGGAGCAGGAGCCGGCAGCCCAGGAAGGCACGGAGGTGGATGCCATTCCAGAGGGCATCTCTGCCATCGGACCTCCCGCGTGGCCTTCACCCAGAGAGCAGCGAGGGGCACAGCTGAGCACTGGAGCCCTGCACCCCTGAATCCCAGTGGTGTGAGCAGAGATGGGGGCTGCCCTGAGATTTGCCCTGCTGTGGGGAAGATGGGATATCCCAGAGGAAATAGATGAGGAAGGGATCAAGGCTTCTGTCCATGGAGTGGTGCCTGTAATGCTGAAGACCTTGGGCAGCATGGACTTGGATGGGGTTTTATGGAGTGGATTTCTGGGTAACATAACATCCCTCTCCAGGGATTTCTCCCACATTCCCTTGCTTGGGACTTTCCCAATGAAATGCAGTATGAGCTGGGCCCCAATGGTTGGTGTAGGACACGGGGGGACGCGAGCAGTCGCAGGGAGCGGGAGGTCTGGCAGCCATCCCGGACGAGACGCAGGCGCCGCGGAACCGGCTCGATGCAACGTGTGGCTTCCGGCTAACGGCCCCTGCTCCGCTGCCCTCCCGGCTTCACTGAGCTGTGCTGCTCACCCGGGGCTCAGCTCAGCACCACTGGGGCTGCAGCACATGCGGCAAACCCCCCACCCTGGGGTGGGCTGGTGGGACGGGAGTAGGAGCTGCCATCCCCACTGTCCCGGTGTGGCAGGGTGGGATTTTGGCAGCACCGGGGTGTCCATCCCCACATCCCGTGAGGGACGGGGGGCCTGTTGATTTGTGGGGTGAGCAGTTCCTCCTCTCCCCATAATGTGCCCGCAGGGATGTGCCAGGACTCTGCCTGCCGTCCAGTGCAGCCGAGCCCCTGGCAAACCTAAGCCCGCCGGGGTCCCTGGTGTGGGGCTTCAGCGGGGCAGGTTTCCACCCTTCAGCCTCTTCTTCCTCACCTCGTGGCCGGGCAGGGCAGGGAGGCGGTCGGGGCACAGCCTCGGGGGTGGCATCGGCCAGGAAGGAGGAGGAGGAAGAGGAGGAGGAAGGCGGGTGGGGCCGCGGCTCCCGCTGGCCCCGCGGCGCCGGGACTCGGCGGCTCCGCTCGGACGCACCATGAGCGGCCCCGATGGGGCGGCGGGGAGCGGGACGCCCCCGGCGGGGAGCGGGGAGCCTCCGACGGGCCGCAGGGACTCCCCGGCGCTGCCCGGGGACTACGAACTGGCCGGCAAGGTGGGAGGCGGCGCGGGGTGAGCAGGGATGGACCCCCCAAGCCCTGCCAAGGGTGGAGGTTTGGGTTCGCCCCCCGGCTCGGGGGAGACAGGGAGGGGTTTAGGAAGGGTCCCGGGGGCCGCCCGCTTCCTCCGCTGCTGCGATCGCGCCCAGGAAGCGACCGCGAGACGGGGCAAGAGAACAGGGAGGAGGCGACAGCCTCGGCAGCTCCCCTCAGCCCTTCCCTGCCCTGGGAGTCCCCTGATCTGACAGCTGCGGGGATGAGGGTCCTCCCTCCCCGGGAGGTGGAGGCAAGGAGTCCCTGCCCCGGGAGAGGGTAGGTTTGTGCCCCGGGAGTGTCCCTGCCCGGCAGTGGCGATGGGAGGGACCGGCTGCAGGAACAGGGCTTTAGGGGGGCTCCCAGGGGGAGGGAGCATGGCCCAGCTCTGCCCTCTGAAAGCCCGTCATACCTTTTCCAGGGCAAGGGGCTCCTGCCAGCCCAGCAGCAGTGCCCCCCGTGACACAGGGCAGGGGAAGCAGGAGCCCATCCAGCCCGTCACAGCAGCCCAAGGACTCCGAGGCAGGAGCAGCAGTTGTGCCCCAGATCCGCCCTAGGGCTCCCCCTCACCCACCCTCAGCACCCTGCCTTGCAAATGCCTTTGCACCTCCTTCCTGAGTGTCCTCCTCTTCCCCATCCCAGCTCGGGTGAGGGTTGCCCCAGGAAACATCGTCCTCTTCCTGGCAGCTCCGAGGAGGCACAGGACTGATGAACCTTTTACCTAATAATATTAATATGCAGCCCCAGCCTGAGCCCAGTCAGTCCTGACATCTCCCACTGCCTCTCTGAGCTGGTTCCAAAGTGGTCCTGTATGCTACCACCTTCCCTAAACTTATTTTATTCCTTTGCCTTTATCCTCCCCCTCTGACTCCTCTTAGTGGAGGGCAATTTCTGTGTCTGAGGTAGAAAATCCATTTTCAGCTTGGTCTGGAGTGAGATAGAGGCAGAACTGAGTGGTGTTTCCGGCTGCCCTCCGGTCCTGGGGAAGGATTTGACCAGCAAAGCGAGCTGGCAGGAGGAAGAGCATTTCCAGCCCCCAGCTCTGGCATTTGCTGTGCCATCCCTGTGGAAGGTGGCCATGGCTCGCTGTGTTTGCCTCTCCCAGAGGCATCAGGGCTGCAGGGATTTGCTTTGCAAGGTCCAGCGGTCCTGGCAGGGTAGACATGCGGGGATGGACCTTCCTGCTGGAGTCCTGCTCGCTGCCATTTTTCATCAGGGGACAGATGCAGTTAGGTTAATGATTGTTGGGCAGGAACAGGTTGCTGCAGGTGAGCAGGAAGAATGCAGCATCGGGAAAGGCTGTGCTTATGGAGCCCAACATTGGTCCTGGCTGCTGCCTGCCTGAGTCTGGCAGTGCCAGAGCGGCCAGAGCGCCTGGGCTGAGCCTGTTTGCTTAGCAGGAGGGGAAAGGCACCATGTTTGCTTTGGTGTCTGCAGCAGGCAGGGCCCTGGGCACCGACAGGGAGAGAGTCCCGGACACACAGGATTTGCCCAAGCCATGCATCAGCCCTTGGGCTGGGCACACCCGGGCCAGGGGCAAAGCGTGGGCAGAGGTGGCTCCATGTGTTTGGGAGCTGTAGCCTGTTCTCCAGGAGCCTCCTGCGCTGGGAGATTGCCAGGGGCTGGCCAGGGGACCTCTCTTCTTGCTGCAGTACCTGTCTTCCCACCGGCTCACCTCCTCTGCTCTCCCCCTCTTCTATGGCTGTGGGCTGCTCTGCTGCCCTGGGGCACCACTTGGCTGCACCCTCGGGGATCCCATCCCACTCCCAGCCCCCACGAGGCTTCCAAGACCTGTCAGGGTCAGCCCTAGGGAAAGAAACAAAGGGAGAGAAGGAACCGGGGAGGGCTCAGCACCAGCCAGAGGTGCTGCTCCCTCCCTGCCCTGCTGACACCTCTCCCTGCGCCCATCTTGCAGGTGATGTTACTTGGAGACTCGGGCGTGGGGAAAACCTGCTTCCTGCTCCAGTTCAAAGACGGGGCCTTTCTCTCCGGGACGTTCATAGCCACCGTGGGCATAGATTTCCGGGTGAGACCACCACGGCTGCCAGCCCCTCTCCTCCCTCGACCTGCACCTCAGCCAGGATGGGGTGCTGGGAAGGGGGAACGAGGGGTTTCCAGCCTCTGCACCCCAAATAATCTCCCAACCAGCAGCAGATGCTTGGAACCCTTCCACCTCTCCCTGGGAGAGTGGTAACAGACCAAGAGCCCAGTGACAGTGTTGCCTCTTGCCTTTAAATCAGCAAACAGACTGAGTTTAGCCCATTCCAGCTGGATTCACGGGCTGGGGGTGTGTGGTGGGAAGCCAGCATGCTTCACCAGCCAGGCCAAACACTGGTTGCTGTAATTTTGTGCCTTGAAAGGGCTGAAACGGGCTGCTGAGGAGTTGTTAGGGTCACTATATCCTGTTTAAGCCCCCATCCTTCTCTCTGCTCACCAAATTTCAGCTGCAGGGTGTCTCTGGGGGTGCCTGGGGAGGCACAGCTGTTTGCAGCACTGGGCAGAGCAGTGTTTCAGCAGGAGGGAAGTCACGGGGGTGTCCCTGGGCAGGGCTCTGCCCACGGCAGCTGACATGTGTCGAGTGTGGTTGATGCTTCCTCTGCCCCCACAGCTGCAGCTGCTCTCGTTTTCCGCCGCCTTTGCTGCCCTGGCTTGTGGTGGAACAGGGGGCTTGTGGAGCAGGGGCTGTGGGTTTGCTTTGGAGGGGCCGTGAGGCCTGTCCTCCTGATATAATCATGAAAGAAGGAAAGTCTGCTGGGTCCCACTGCTGGGCTCAGTGCCGGTGTCCCCAGAGGTGTTGGAGCCCATAGGTACCTGCTCTGCCTCGTGCAAGCGTCGCCTCCAGCTCACACTCACTGCTCTAGGTAATCTCCAGAGTCTCCCAGGGCACGTTTTTGTTTTATCCAGACCATTTGCTCAAATTCTGTCATCTCCACATGGGCTGAATTTCCATTTCAAACAATTCAGGCAACCAAATTATTTATAGGGGTCTTCTCTTTCCAGACTTATCCCTCCGAGTATGATTCTTTAAGTGTCTTAAAATAGCTTTTCAGTAACTTTTGCTCTTCTTTCTTCTGGCCTCTGGAGAGAAGTCCCTGCTCTTCCGAGATGAGTACAGCGATTGCTTAAGCCCCTATAGCTGCCTTCCCAGCTCAGTTGGAAATGCCTCCTCCCTTTCCCAGTCCCAGCCCAGCTGCCTGCCTGCAAACCATCCTGACCCAGGAGATTTCCTCCTGCCACGCTGGATAAAGCTGTGTGCTACATGCAACCCCCCAGCTCAGTGTTTGCAACCACCTTTAAGAACCAAGCAAGGCTCCACCAGCAAAACCTGAGTGGGACATCCAGCATCACCCACGGCGTGTTCCCAGGCAGTTTGTAGCATCCTAAGCCCCTAAATTACTGCAAATAGGCTAATTTTTTGGTGCAGAAGTGGCTCCTCAGCACATGGAGCAGAAGAGTCCTGGCAGAAGGATCAAGGCTTTTTGGTGGGCAAACATCATAAAAGCATACCAAGGTGTTATTAATAAATGCAAATTTATGTGTGGTTCATCCAGACCTCCCCACTTCCCCAGCTCTGCCAAACTTCCCTGGCCACACGGGCACGGGCTGCTGCAATCCCAGAGCTTCCCAGCAGGAGCCAGAGCGGGTCGGTGTTCCCAGGATTTGCGGGACAGCCAGTGTCATTAACTGACCCTTCAGGGGACTCGGGAGCCACAGGACAGGGGCACTGGCTGTAGGAGATGAACGAGACGCCAGACCCAAGGCAGACTGGGATCTTGCTGTCCTGTCTCTGCTGATTCTGCTCTTCTCCATCCTGACTCGAGGGGATGCTGCCCTGGGATATCCCTATAGCTGCCAAGCAATCACAATCAGGGTTTGTAGCAATGAGGATTCAACATCCAGACCCACGGGCAGCCTGGCTTCACCCCACCAGCCAGGGGAGAGCAGATGAGGGGCTGTGGAATGCCAGCTCTGCACCAGGGCTGGCTGGCACGTGCACCAAGACATGTTGTGGGCTGATAAACGTGCTCTCCTTTTCTTATGCAGAACAAAGTGGTGGCTGTGGACGGTGTGAAGGTGAAGTTGCAGGTGAGCTTTGGGAGGGGGTAAGCAATTCCCAGATGGAAATCCACCTCAGGCTGAGCATGGTGGTCCAGCAGGGCCGGGAGCCACAGGAGCATCCCCAGCACGGGGGGTTCCTCTTCCCACTCTCTCACCGGGGTGGTTTCTCGGCAGATCTGGGACACGGCAGGACAGGAGCGTTTCCGCAGCGTCACCCACGCCTACTACAGGGATGCCCAAGGTGGGTTTGGGATCTGGTGGGGATGGGGGGACCATCCAGAGCACACCCCTGCAGCATGGCAATGCCTCTGCCTCTTCCTCTCCAGCTCTGCTCCTGCTCTATGATATCACCAGCAAGATGTCCTTCGACAACATCCGTGTGAGTCACTCCGTGGGTTGGGAGCGTGTTCCTTCCCAGGGATCGGGGTCGTGGGTGCCCTGCTTGGCCAGCCGAGTGTTTGGGGCAGTTGGGAGCCTGTTTTACTCTTAAGCACCGGCTGTTTTGGCCAGACCCGGCCGGTCAGGAGTTCATCCCAGGGCCCTGGCTGGGTGCTGCATGGCTGGGTGAGTTTAGTTTAAGGACATGGTGAATGCCTGGAGGGAGTAAACATGGTTTGGGAAGGATGTGAACTTGGGCTGTAGCCAGGAGACGGGGCGTTTTCAGGACTGCTCGCCTGTGATGCTGGAATAGCTCCCGTGCCAAAAAAAAGTCATTATCCCTGTCCTCGTGGGGGAGAGATGGGAGTGCCAACGGCGGGTGAGGGCTAAGACAGGAGGGATGTGGGTGCTGAGGGGTTGAGGGCTGAGGGGGAGGGACAGGGGTACTGAGGGGGTGAGGGCTGAGAGGGGAGGGACGACCCCAACACAGCCCTGCTGCCCCACAGGCCTGGCTGACAGAGATCCATGAGTACGCCCAGAAGGACGTGGTCATCATGTTGCTGGGCAATAAGGTGCGTGCAGGGTCCCCCTCCCTGAGGTTTGCTGTGCTGTGCCCTGCCATCCCCATGTCTGTGCAGGGTTGGGGCTCTGCCTGCACCCTCTTCTGGGCTCTGCTGCTTTCTGGGCTCAGCCAAGCCCAGAGGTGACCCGAGAGGTTTGGGGGGGTCAGGTGGGAGCATTGTTCCCGGCAGCCAGTGGGGGGCAGCACGAGGCTGAGGCTCCGGGTACGGGATGCCCTCGGTATGGGATGCTCACCCAGGCCTGGATGCACCCGTGGATCTCAGGTAACCCCAAGCCCCAGATGCCCAACAAGGTGCCAGATTCTCTTCGGGGGTCCTAGATGCTGCTGGATGCCCAGTGCCCAACTGGGTACTGGATTTACCCCGAGACTGAATGTCCCCTCGAGCCTGGATGATGCTGGGTACGCGATGCCCAGCAGGGTATCAGAGCCTCTCTGTGTCTTGGATGCCCTCAGGTACTGGGTGCCACCCCAGGTCCTCAGTGTCCCCAAGTCCCAGATGCCCCCTGACATCCTTGATGCCACCAGGTCCCAGCTGCTCCGTAGATCCCGGATTCTCTGGGCACTGGATGCTTCTGGATCCGTGATGCCCCTCATTCCTGTCATGTCCTGTCCTCCTGAGCACCCCACACTGCCTGCTTGCGAGATGCCCCAGGGTGCCAGCTGGCCTGGTATGTGGTGACATTTTCCTTCCCTTGGCAGGCTGATGTGAGCAGCGAGAGGGCTGTGAGGACAGAGGATGGAGCATCGTTGGCCAGGGTGAGCTGTGCCAGGGTCTGACCCAACTTCAGCCCCCCAGACAATTGCATGTAACTCAGAGTCCCCACCCAGCTGTGCCATCCCCTCTGATGGGTGCCCAGACCTGCCTGGCTCTCACGCGGGCAGCATGGCAGTCACTTGCACACAAAATCTGGGGCAAGGCAGGGAGGGGACGACCCCCAAGCCTTAGCCAGGTGGCAGGGATGATTCAGAGGGGCAGAAGGGCATTTTGGGGACAGCCACTGAGGGGTCGTGCTGCACTTGCAGGAGTACGGGGTGCCTTTCATGGAGACGAGCGCCAAGACAGGCATGAACGTGGAGCTGGCCTTCCTGGCCATTGCCAAGTGAGTACCTGGGGCCAGGGGATGGAGCAAGGGAGGTGTCCCCTGCAGCCCCACCACCTCCCACCACCCCTGGAGTGTGTGTGAGGGGGTAACATGGCCCCACCACTCCAGGGAGCTGAAGCAGAGAGCGGTGCAGCCGCTGGATGAGCCCCGCTTCCAGATCCACGACTATATTGAGTCACAGAAGAAGAAATCCAGCTGCTGTGCCTTCTCCTGAGGGTGGCCTGGAGGAGCTGGCAGGCCTGGGGGTGCAGACAGGAGGCAGAGTGGGGTCCAATCCTGCACTCGAGCGCCGGAGGGAACCAGGCTCTGACAAGCCAAGGTGGACGGGACAAGACTGTGGAGCAGCATGAGAAGAGCCTTTATCCCGGGGCCAGGATCCAAGGGCCAGATCCTGCTGCCCTGCAGAGCAATGCCTGGAGTTTGCTGTGTGCCACTGTGTGTCACCAATCACACCACAGTGTGATTGCCAGCCTGGCTAGTGACCCATGGTGATGCTTCCGTCACCTGAGCAGCGTGCAGGACGCAGCCACACACCTCACTGAGAGACTCTTGGAGAGGCTGGAGGGGCTGTGTGTGGGTCATGGATGAGCCTTCTGCAGCCCTCTGCAGCCATCCCTGCTCTCAGCGCTGCTGCTGTCCAGCTGGAAGGGCCAGATCCAGCCCCCGTGTCCCTGGTGCTACCAGGCTCTGGCTTCCCTCCAAGCATCCTGAGTTCTGCTCCCTGGGCTGCCCCACACTCCTGTGCCCACACTCGGCTGTGGCTCCTTGTTGCTGCAGTTGCTGCCATTGGCTTTTATCCTCCTGCCACCATGAAGGCAATGATGTCCCCATTGTATCCTGGCTCTGCTCGAGGGAAGGGATGGGATGAGGAAGGGTCCGGCCAAACCTGCTCCCTGCCCACACAGCTGATGTGAGAAATAAAGTTTCCCTGGGAGCATCTGAGCAATGCTTGGGGCACTACTGGTACACACAGCAATTTGGAAAAACTTTATTTCCCCCACCTTGTAGGTGCAGGAAATAGAGAATTTATTTTTTTTAACAAGTAGAGCCTTTTTCTTTTCAATCTCTATAGACTAAACCATCTCCAGCCTCATGCAGGAGATGCCCATGGCATCACCTGGGGTGATGCTCCAGCCCTGCTGGGTCCCAGGCTGGGCTGGGCTTCTGTCCCATCACTGCCCATGTAATACAACTATTCCTTCCTGCTGCTGGCAAATAGCAACTGGAACCCACTTTCTGGAGAACAGAGCAAACGCTTCAGCCAGCAAACGCTGCTCTGTTGGGCACTGGTGGGACTCAGGGACATCCCTGGTGCTCAGCCCAGCTCTGCTGATCCCTCCAGCACTCTGCCTACTCCCCAGAGCACTACCCAGGGCGGTCAGATGGTGAATATTTGGTTGTGTAGCTGAAACAGTGATGCAGAGAGCAGCTGTGGAGGGCATGGCATTGCTGCACGTAGGAGTCAGGGACTGTCCAGCACATCTGTCCCCATCAGCGACTTCCCCGGCCCTGCGCCTGACTGCTCACTTCTCACCTGCCCCAGTGCCTCATTCACCTCTGCTCTGCTCCTGGGTCTGTCTTTGCAAGTTTACAGATTAAAGCTGGGTATTTTTGAGGCTTTGCATCTGTCTGGTTGTTTATTGCGTGAGAAATCCCTGCCCTGGGTCTGCAACGTGGGAGGCTGCTGCACACAGGCGCTGCAGAGCAGCCAGGCTGGGGGGCCCTGGGAGCAGCCGTGAGGAGGGGGAAGCACCCACAGCCCCTTCCTCCCTGCCAAGGCTTTCATTGCACATTTCAGACAGACCAAAGGTGAGAGGGGAAGAGTAAACATGGCCTGTTAAATTAAAACCAACCTCCTCCCCTGCTGTTCTCATGGTGCGGAGTCCAGCATTCTCCAAATAACTCTGTCTTCCCACCAATGGCATTGCTGCTGCTGCTTGGCTGATGTCTGCAAAAAAATGCTGGATGGCTTCAACACAAACAGACATTGGCTCTTTTCTCTTTCCCCCCTCCAGCCTGAGCTCCTTTAACGTCACTCCAAGATGCAAAGGGCAGGAGGAGGCAGCTGGGGCACGACGGTCCCGCCTGTGCCCTGCCATCCCGCAGGCACTATTGGACCCAAAAGCAGCTCCAGCTGTTTCCTTTGCTGCTGCCTTCCCTCCTTATCGCGGTCCCGTGCTCAAACCAGCCCTGCTGGAGCTGGGTTTTGTTTCCTGACTTAGGACAGGGTACCTCAAAAGTGCCCCCATCTGCCCTCCGAACATGCTCACTCACGGGTGAGTGGCACTCGCTGTGCCGCTCACAACCCCCTTGCCCAAGAGGAGGGCTGTGACGCGGGTGATAGATTCCCCCATCCTGGGGCCGTACCACAACACGCTTGCCCTGGTTTTCCTCTCCGCAGGCATCTGCCGCCGGCCGCCGTGGGATTCCTCTCTGCCGCTTTTCTCAGGGCCGAGCGGCCGCGGGCGAATGCTCAGCCGAGTGGAGGAAACAAATGAGCCCACCCTCCGCTCCCAGCTGGGTTCCACGGAGCTGGAGCACGGCCACCCCGAGCGCACGGGGGGTTCATCGGCCGCTGGGGTCTCTGAGGAGGGGTTTGGAGTGGAGCCCCCTGTGAGGGACATGTCCCGTGGCATGCAGCCGTCCCCTCCTTGCTCGCCAGGCTGCAGCTCAGTTAAACGTGATCCTGGTTGCCCTGAGGACCTTTGGCCAGGCGGAACTTCAGCCAGGCCTGCAGTGGGAGACACCCACGGTATGTCCATGCCACCGTCTCTGGGGCAATCCCGGGAGCCCGGAGGCAGCTCTGCCTGGCACCAGCAGCCCTGGGGCAGGGCCAGAGCAGCCCAGGCTTGCTGCTGCCTTGCTCTGTCCTGGCTGACCCCAAACCCCAGGATGTCACACGCTCATAACCTACTGCTGCCACTTCTGCTTCTCAGCCCGTGAGCAGAGAACATCGAGCCAGGGCAGACCAAATCCCTCTGAGTTCTCTCCTTCCCATCCTTGGGCCCCCAGCTCCAGGGTGCTGAGGGTTCAGAGCCTGCTGGGGGAACAGGCCTGCCCTCTCATTTCTGTTGCACAGCGAGTTACCTGCCCGCCCAGCTTCCCTGCCCTCTTTCCCACGCAGTTTCCGTTTGGGGTTTTTATTTCACTGTTGAAGTTTCAAATACCCTTCCAGTCCCTCGCCTCGAAGCACCGCGGGGCCGGCAGTAGCCTTCGAGGACTGGGCGAGGGGATGGGATGGACGTTCCACGAGAGCCACCTGGGAAGAGCCGCGAAGCAGGGACAGTGGGGAGCGTCCCGCCGGTCTCCGGCCACCGTCGGGACTCTCCCCGGAGGAGGTGGCAGAGCCGACCCCTGAGTGGGGAGCTCAGTGGGGATCGGGGGTTGCCGCAGCTGGCCCGGGTGGCTGGAAGGAAGAGGCGCAGGTGGCCGCAGGGGAGCGGCCCGGCCCCACGGGGGAGCGGTCGGAGCCGCGGGGGAGCGGCCGGACCACAGCGGGCAGAGGTCGGTCCCCGCTGCCACGACCGGGCGGTGCCGCGCCCGGGACGCCCCCCAGGGGCGAGAACTCATTTGCATATCCACCCCCGTGCGGATTTGCATAACCACAACTCGAATATTTGCATGGACACGCCCCACCGCTCTCCTTATTTGGCGGGCATGGTCCCGTTCCGCTCTCCGATTGGCTGTCGCCCGCCCCGCGCCCCGCCCCCTATATAAGGCGTGCGGCGGGCTCGTTGCCGCGCAGTGCGCTGAGCGCGGGTGGCGGGACGGGGCTACTGAGCTCCCGCCGCTCCTCCCGCCATGAGCAGCGGCGCGGGCCCCGCCGCCCGGCTGTGCCGCCTGGAGCGCGGCCCGGACGGGTACGGCTTCCACCTGCACGGCGAGAAGGGCAAGCCGGGCCAGTTCATCCGGCTGGTGGAGGCTGGCTCGCCGGCCGAGCGCTCAGGACTGCGCGCCGGGGACCGGCTGTTGGAGGTGGACGGCGAGAACGTGGAGCGGGAGAGCCATCAGCAGGTGGTGGAGCGGATCCGCGCCGCCGCCGGCGCCGTCAGCCTCCTCGTCGTAGACTCGACGGCCGATGATCAGCTGCCGAAGCGGGGCGGGGCGGGTGCCGAGTCTCCGGTGGTCGGCGGGCAGGCGGCCCCGGTGCCGGTACCGGCGGAGCCCGCGGCGCGGGAGCCCAGCGGCGGCGACCAGCGGGTAAACGGGCGGCCGGGGGACTGGGGCTCGGAAGTTTCCGGGACAGGGAGTGTTGTCCGGGGAGGGCAGGTCGGGACTGGCCACGGTCGTCGCTTTCCAACTGAGCGAGCGGGAGCCGCGTCCGCCGCGTTTGCCCTGGGCGTCCTATGTGGTTTCATTCTCGATTCTTTCTTTCTCTTTTTGCTTTACTTTAAACGCGGCTCCACAGGAGCCCCGGGCCCTGCCGCGCCCGGCTACTTTGCCTGTTTTATTTTAAATTTTTTTTTTTTTTTGCTTAATGCTCTTGTCTCTTAGCCCTGTCAGTGGCGGGCGGGGGCAGGCGGGCACACCGGGCTGGTTGGACCCGTAGCTGAGCCCGTTGAGTCCTGGAGTCCTTCGGCCCATCCTTGTGCTGCAGGGCTGGTAAATCGGGGTGAGAAAAGCAACAGGGCGAGCTTTGACGTGCAGGTAAGCCCAGGGCTGGGCTGAGGGTGGCTGACACTAACCCACCCCAAAATACAACAAACCTGTGGCAGAGGGTGTTTTTTGGGGCTGAGACTGCAGGTGCTGGTGGCAGTCACTGCTGCCCTGAGCATGTCCAGTCTCTGCTGTGGAGATAGTGGAGCCCTTCCCGTGCTGGGGTCTTGATCCTGGCAGTCAGTCCCCACATACAGACACTTCCTAACTCAGGAATGTTGGCCTTAAGCACGCGTGGGAGTTAGCAGTTGCACAAACAAAGTGATGTAGAAAGGTGAGGAATTGAGAAATAGCTGACCTTTCCTGCCCCAAGCGGTTCCTAAGAGACGCTCTGGGCTCCCGGAGATAATACGGCTTTTTATTTACCCAGCAAAGACGTGTTTGTTGTTACAACAGACATGTGGATGGCCTTCCTGGGAAGCAGCCTCTTGGTGTCCCCATTGTGGGGAACCTTCTGGGGAGATCTTATGACCTGTTCCCAGAGAGGTAGGTGCAATGGAGTCTTCCAAGTGTGGACGCTGAGCAGACCGTGGTGCTTCACTAAGCTGCTGTCACACAGGGTTTTGCTGAGGTTTTGAGCTGTGTTTTGTGTTGGACTTTAGCCTTATTCCAGCTGCCTGTTGCCCCTGGTTGGACTGATCTACTGCAGGCACAGCCCTCATCCCTGCCTGGCTAAAGCATCACTCCAGCACCTCCTTGATGGGCTTATTAGGATGGGAACAGTCAGGCTCTACCCTTGTGCTGTCTCTCTTGCTTGCTGTGCCCTGTGTTATCCCACGTCCGTCGGGTCTGGCCCCGTGCCGGGCTCGGGTGCTGCTCCATGCGGGGGGAACGTGCCCACTCTCCCGTATGTCACAATGCCAGCGCTGCCTCAGGGCTAGCGAGACCGTCTGTGCTCTGCATTCTGCTCCCAGACCTCTCCATGGGCTGGGAAAAATAAAAGGGATGTAGTTAATGCAGCTTGGGTGAGTCCCCTGCCAGGCTTGCGGGGCTGAGGATGTGCGGTCCCCAAGGAGGATGGAGCCCTGACATGCTGTGGGACAGCTGCCTGCTCACTGTGTTGGCTGGGAAACTGGAGATGACCCACAACTCCTGGCTGGAGATGCTTCATGGGTTTTGGGAGGACAGTGTTGGCTGGAGATACACCACAGTTTTGGGGAGCAGGCTTGGGGCACAGCTCGTGCACAGCTGCTACTGGCAGTTTCTCTCTTCACTATAGCAGGAAGCGGGTGATGTGAGTGACATGGGGTGACATTGCCACAAGGACCCATGTGGTTTCTCAACAGGTAGAAACAGGAAATCTTGTGGTTGGGGGTAGGGCCCGGTGGAAAAGGCAGGTTGGTTTGGAGACATCGCCCCAGCCAGGCACCCACCAAGCAGGGTGGGAAGATGCCGGGGAGGGGATGCCGAGCCAAGCCGGAGCAGGCAGAAAGGGATTTCTCTCCAGTGAGCCAGGAACACACTGGTGGCCTGTTCTCCGGCCGCTGGCAGGCAGCCGGTGCTGGTCTCCCCATCCCCCCGCAGCCCCATCCCAGCACTGTGGGTTGGTGGGATTCCCTGGGATCACTGAGGAAGCAGGAGATTTGCACGTGTCAGAGTTCTGTTTGCTTTATTGGGCTGGACTTGCCTTTATTTGCTTAACGAGCCTGGAGACGCTCAAGACCTGGGAGAGCTGCCTGTGGTGAGTGAGGGTTTAATGTCTCGCACCTTCCAGCAGAATCCATTCTCTCTCCACACCCTGCTGGGTCCTGCATGAATGGAACCCCTCTGTGCCAGCAGTCTCGGACACCCCCACAGATCCCAGTGCTGGGCATAGCCTGAGGTGGTTTTGGGGGCTTCATCATGGGCTCCCTTTTCATTCCTGTCAAACCTGTGTGCAGATCCCCCTGATGCTGCGGTGGAGGTTTTGAGCCTCCCTGGGGAGCTGATCTATGCACCCCTGTCTGCAGCAGTGACAATTTCACACCCTTGAGGCCAGCCTCATTTCCTGTGGCCCTGTGCCATGGGGGTATCCCCCCTTTCCTCAGAGCTGTGACAGTTTGTCTCCCCGCCACATGCATTTCCGGAGGCTTCAGTCGCTCAGTAGTCTCTTGAGAAAGTTTCATGCAAACCTCACGGCATTCCTGGGGCAGTGCTGGGTGCTGCCAGCCCAGCACCCTGGCACAGGCTGGGGCTGATTGTACCAGGCCAAGGCTTGCTAGCAGCCCCCGGCTTCCCTCTTGCAAATTTAGTCTTAAATCAGAGCCTTCCCTGCCAGCAAGGCTCATCCCTCCTTGTAAAACCTGGGTGAACCTCCCAGGGCTGGGTTTCAGAGTGTATCAGGGAGCAGTTACCCCCGCACTGGGAGCATTGCACTGAGAGTAGCTGGTGTTTAATTAGGAAATGAATTAAATTTCCTCTCAAGGCAGCTGCATGAAAAGCAGCTCCAGTCAAACAGGACGTGACAGGGATGCTGCAAGGAGGCTGCTTTGCATCCCCTTTGTATGAAGCCCGAATGTGTGCGCCAGATTTTGGGACCCGTGTGAATTTGCTGGCCCAGGCGTCCTCAGAGCTGTTGTGTTTCTCTCTGAGTAACTGGGAATGCTGCTGCTGCCAATGGGCTTGATGCTGCTTGTAGGGCTGCAGGGAATTTTCTGGGACTTGAGGCTTCAAAAGCTGTCCTGAAATTTGGGGGGTGGGAAATGGTGAGTGAGTCCTGACACTGTGCAGTTGGGGTCCCCATGATCCTGGGATTGCTAGTTCTGCCCAGTGGCTTAAGGTGCTGTGAAGGGATAGTCCAGCATGCTCTGGAGGAAGAAGCATCTGGGTGTGCCCCAAATCCTGTTCCAGGGTAGGAGTAGTGGTGCAATGCTGCAGAGCTCCTCATCCCAAGTGGGCATCTCTGCAGACAGATGTCCCTCTGCCGCCTCTGGGTGTAGAGGAAAGGGGTGGCATGGGATGTACATGCTGGGGGCTGAGTCCAGCTTCCCCCGCTGCCCTCCCTAACAGAGGTTGTAATTGCTTGTAACAAGGCTCTGCTGGCTAATCCGTGTCCCAGCGCAGCAGGGGGGCTGCTGGCCATGCAGGAGAGGATGCAGCAGCTTATAGAAATTAGGGGCATTTCCGCTGTCCTGCTGCCCAGCTCCCAGATCCATAGCTATGGGTCTTCTCTTCATCCCAGGTGTTGACCCCAAGCCCTCTTGCCTCACGTTGCTCAGCCCAAGGGGGACTTTGAGGCTGGAAGGATGCCCTGCCTTGGGGTGCTTGACCCACGTATGGGCAGGATACAGCTGCTGGAGGATCGGATGCATTTGCTTTCCTCTCTGGGAGGCAGAATGGTGGCTGCCTGCAGGGTTTCTGCTGGCACTGGAGATCTGGGGAGGGCACAGGAGACCTGGCACGCTAGGCTGGAGGAGCTGCCAGCCACTGGTGGGGGATACTGTGGGGCCGGGTCACGGCTTGGCTGGGCTGCCCTCGCATTGAGTGCTGCTGCCTTGGCCAGCTGCCTTTGAGGGATCAGTGCCTCCCTCACTGCCATGACCTGTCCCCGTGTCCTGAGACATCTGTCCACCCTGCAGGGCTTCCCATCCCCCCCAAAAATTCATGGCAGCAGCATCTCAGGGAGCCCAGGCTGCCAGGGCTTTGTTGGTATGGGTGGGAGCTAAGTCCTCCCTCCTCCTCCTCGCCCGGGAGCGCTGCCAGCACCGCTTGCCGGGTGCTCCCTCCAGCTTTGTCCCGAGCTATCGGCGTGGAGCAACCCCACGGTGCTGCCAAGGGCACCGGGAGCGTGGGTGCTCCAGAGCCTGAACCCCCTGCTCAGGGTCGGGCCAGGGCAGGGACCTGGGGAGGTGCTGTCTTCCTCCAGGCTGCACCAGCTCCTGCCTTTTGTCCTTATTTTGGGTATTCTCTGTCCCCATCATTGCTTGGAATTGCTGCCTGGGTGGAGGATGCTGTCACACCCTGTGAACCTGCTGCCACCCAGGCACAGGGGGGACCGAAGGGCGGATGGGGCGAAGTCGAGGGGGTCACGATCCTCCATCCAGCCAGGGAATCCACAGCTGGGCTGTTGCACTGGGCATGTGAGGCTGAGCCACGTGGAGAGCGAGTCCTGCATGCCAGCACTGAGGCATCCTGGGATCACCTTCGCTCGTGGCAGATGTGCTGGGTGCTGCCTGCACCTCCCTTCCCAGGGCGTTGGTGAGTGGTGCTGGGGTGGCAGTCGGCCTTGACCATGAAGGAAGGCGTTGTGCAAGAGGATGGGGCTTTATCGGGGCTTTATCACAGTGTTGGGCTTAGTAATTGTAAATGCGTCACCCTGGCCCGTGTGGGACCCTGTGCCACTGCAGTGCTGTCAGATATGGGGTGTCAGCACCCCCGGACCCAGGTTTTCCCGGCAGTGGGCAAAGGGGATTTCATGGCAAGAAGCAAGAGTGCTGTGCAGGGGGTAAAAAGCAGCACAGTGCAGGTGTGGGAGGGCAAATTTCTGCAGTGCCTGTCCTCAGTGATGCTATGGGTACCAACAGAGAAAAAATGATCTTGGATGAAAGACGAAATGCTAACCCCCTTGGTGGAATATTCCAGCAGTTTGAATGAGGCTCGGCTGCTGGCAGAGCCTGACCAAAGCCCAGGGGCTGGTGGTCAAGGTGGGATCAAACCATTTTATATATATAAATGTGTTGAAGTGGTGTTTGGTACTGTGGTCAGAGCAGTTCTGATAGTGCCACATGAAGGTGCCTGGTTTGTGTCACCTGGTTCCTCTGATGCTTCCTGGGCATCCCACTCCCTGCTGAGTGAGCAAAGGCAGTTCCTGTGTGCCAGGCTCCCAGGGATTCTCCTGCTTCTTCCTGTTGCTCGCGGTGTGGGGAGCTTAAAGGTTGCCAGGTGGGCCAAGTGCATGGCTGTGGCTGCCCCAGTGGGGTTCCCTGGCTCCAGGTACTGGTGGATCCACGGGTCAAGGTGAGACTAGGTGCGGATGAGCTGGGTGTTGCCTCCTGGGGAGGTGAATGTCCCAGTCGCGCCGCCCCGGCGGAGCTGGTTTCTGTTTTGCAATCCTGGAAGGTCATGCCGGGGCGTTGAGGTGCCTCGGCATTACGGCTGCTCCATCTGGATTCCAGCTGTCTTCCCAAGCGCTCGGTGCCCCTTCTCTGCTGGCAATGGTGGTGGGGGATCTCGCTGGTCCCATGGCTGGGTTTACCATGGAGAGGGGCTGCAGCTGCAAGGGGGTGATGGAGGGGACCTGTGCCAGCAACTGGGACCTCTCCAGTAGCCAAGGCTTCCTGAGCGGGATGGGGTGGAGTGGGGGTGCTTCCCAGCATCCTGGGCTGTGTTTCCTCCTCCACCTTCGTGGCAGTTGCAATCCTCATCCCAAAAGGAAGAGCGTGGTCTGGGAACGCACATAATAACATGTTTCTTTAATGTTTCACTGCAATGAGTGTGCCCTGCACCTAATTAATTAATTAGAGCCCAGGATCATAAGGTGTTGGGCACCCTGCACCCCATCTCAGGGTGTCAGTGCCTGCAGGTGGCCACCTGAGGATGGTGTCCCTGTCACTCCAGCAGCTGTCTGGGGTCCCTGGTGCTGTCCCTGGGTGTTACGGGCTCCGGGGGCGGTTCACCCACAGATTGTCCCCGTTGCAGGAGGAGCTGCGGCCTCGGCTGTGCTGCATGAAGAAGGGCCCCGATGGCTACGGCTTCAACCTGCACAGTGACAAGAGCCGCCCGGGGCAGTATGTGCGCGCCGTCGACCCCAACTCACCAGCTGAGGCAGCAGGACTGGCCCCCCAGGACCGCATCATCGAGGTATGCTGGGGCAGGGAGGCCCGGGGGGGTGTCCCTGAAAAGCTTGGCACTCCCTCACATCCCGGTGCCCTGGAGACAGCTGCCCTTTGCCGGTGCGCGGTGTCCCTGGTGCCGGTGGTGACTCACGGTGCAGCCGCCCGACCTGCACCAGCCTGCCAGTCCCCACCCACGGGTGCAGCACTGTGGAGGGCTGGGGCTGAGCACTAATTAGCTGGCTGGGGGTTAATTAGCCGTAGCACTGTCCCCTGTCCCTGGGATGCCCCTGGGGTGGGGCAGGCTGGGGGCAAGGTGCATGATGGCCCCAAGTCCTGCTGTCAGGTGTGACTGGGGTGGGGATGGGGACAGGGTTTGTGCCAGGTGGGATGATGATCCATGAGGGCAAGGACGAATCGAGCACCAGCCCCGCTGCTCACCAGGGTGTGGGGCTGCTGTCTCTTCTGGAGTGAAGTTTTGGGGTCTCTGGAGACCATGGCATGGCACAAGGGCTTTGTGTCTTGCCCATGTCCTGTACCAGCCCCAGGTCCATGCCCTGCTGGGTGCTCCCTGCCAGGTTTGCCCATTCGATCCCAGGCTAATCACTCAGAGGAAAATCTGCTTTTAATGAGGTTTTCCTGGCTTCACTGCTAATCCCTGCAAGGCTGCGAATGCCTGTGGGGGCTGTGGGGTGGCCGTGCTGGGGCTGTGACTGGTACCAAGGCTGGTACCCAACCCCTCTGCGGAGCTCCCAAGAGATGGATGTCCCCTGGCTCCAGTGGTGATGTCCTGCCTGCAGGTGAACGGTGTGTGCATGGAGGGCAAGCAGCACAGTGACGTGGTGGCAGCCATCAAGGCGGGCGGTGACGAGGCCAGGCTGCTTGTGGTGGATGTCCTCACAGATGAGTTCTTCAAGAAGTGCAAAGTGGTGCCCTCGGAGCAGCATCTGACAGGTGGGCTGGGGGCTGTGCTGCACGGCGGGGGTTTGTGCCACCCCTGCTGGCCCTGTGTCACCTTGTCACCAAACCTAAGGGTGCTGAGCCCTGGGAGGTGAAGGTCTTATCACCTTGAGACCAAGCAGAGTTACCTGGCTTTGATGTCTCCCTGCCTGGCCGAGGGCCCCATGCTGGGGTGGTGGGGCTGACGTGTGCAGGTTTATAGCCCTGGGTTGCACTTTGGCAGGGTTTATGGCTTGGGGAGTGAACAGGCATCAGCTGGCCTTTGCTGTCCTCTGTGGCCCCCTTCCTGCTGTCATGGTGGTTCCCAAGAGGATGGGGAGGGGGTCTCACTGGGCTCTACATCACTGCTGCCGTCACGGGGATGTGCCTGACAGCATCCTCCTGTGCCATAGGGCTGGCTGCGGGGGTTGGTTAAAAAATCGAGGACCTGGCCAGACCCTGGGCAGTGTTGGGTGAGCACTGCCCATGTGCAGCCTTGGCTTGCCCCCCACTGGGAAGGGGACAAAGCAAACACATCCTCACCCAGTGCCTGTGTCCTTGTTCTGCAGGGCCCTTGCCAGAACCACTTGCCAATGGCGATATAGGGAAGGTAAGAGCCTCGTCTTGATTCAAATTCCATCTGTGCCCATCTCCAGGTAGGGACACTCCTGTTCAGGTGTCCTCTCTGCCCATGGGTGGGTGATGCCACCAAACACCATTCCCAGGCTGCCACACAGGAGCTGGTGTCACTGGGAAGGGGACTGGGAACTGATGCCCCTCAGGAAAAGGGTTGCTTGTGGTGCTGAGTGTCATGGAGGTGGTTGCATTGCCTGTTTTCCTCCTCTGTTTTACCTCCTGATGCTCCAGGGCTGGGAGCCCTTGTGCTGCTGCAGGGAAGCAGCCCTGCAGCCACCCTCCTCCTCCCACTCCTGCTAAAGCCAGGGCAGTCAGGCCGGGGTTTAATCCTCCCCCGCCCTGAATGGGCAGCGCTGGAAGTATTTATGTGCCTGGAGCTTGCAGGGGATTACGTGTGGGGAGGATGGATTTCGTGGCCCCCTGGGTGGGACCTGCAGCTCCAGGGGCTGTTCTCAAGCCCTGGGGTTGAAGCTCACACTGCCTCCCTGCTCCCCACAGGAAAACGGCGGAGAGCCACGGTCCAACTCGGTGTCCGAGAGCCCGTCCAGCCCCAGGCCGCTGGCCGTGTCCCCCAACTCCAGCGACACCCACAGCGAGGTAGGGCTGGGAATGCTGGGGGGAGGCAGTGGCTGGAAAGCGGGGTCTGGGCTGAGCCCCCACCGTGGGGCTGTCCTGGGGGGACACGGTGGGGCTGACACAGCCTCTGTCCCCCAACCCCACATGCAGGAGGGTGACAAGCGCCATTCAGCATCCGGCTCCCTCCTGGACCTCGACATCCCGCTGGCCGTGGCCAAGGAGCGGGCGCACCAGAAGCGCACCAGCAAGAGGGCACCCCAGATGGACTGGAGCAAGAAAAATGAACTGTTCAGCAACCTGTGAAGGCCCTGAGGTGGGGTGAGGGTCTGCTGGGCCCCCCTAGCCTCGCACTCACTTCTCCTGCACTCCCCTCCTCCCTGCCACAGGCTCTGGCGGGGATGTGGGGCTGCTCCCCACCACCCTGACCTGAGTGCTGGGGCTTGGTGACCAGAGCGCATCCCTGCAGAGGGGTCCTGGGTGGGGGCTTGGGCTAGAGAGAGCCGGGGGTGCTGGGGGTGCCCCCTCCCAAGAGCCCATCCCCAGGGAGCTCCTCCAGCCCTGCCTTGAAGCCCTGCACACCCTGGTAGGCACAAGCAGGGGTATGGGAGGGATCAAGGATTTGGGGTGGCCTGATGCCCAATACTTCTGGTCCCTGCTGTTCCCTGGTTCTTTCCCCACCCCAAACCCCAACTCCTTTTGAGTCATCCCCCCAAATTACCCTTTAACTGCAAAACCTGAGGCTTTTAGTGACTTTTACCAAACCCCACCTGCTCAGCCACTGACCACAGCTGGGGTGTTTGACCCCAGCCTGGCAAGCTCCGTCCACGATGACCCTGTCCCTTTGCCTCTTCAGCTGCAAGGAGGGGCACAGGTGCCCAGCATTGGGGAGTGCCCAGTATCCTGCCCCTGGGGCAATTCTGGGAGAGGAGAGGGTGTCTGGAGCCAGCACAGCAAGCAATAATAGTCTCCTTTGCTCCTGCACACTCCTGGAGACAGAGCTGATCAGGGTTTCAATCCAACACTGTTTAATTTAAAGGCTTCTCATAGACTTTTTTTTTTCTGAAATAAGCTTTTTTCCAATCACACCATTTTTTTTTTTTAACTGTATTTTGTGGAAATTCTTCCTGTGGATGTTTTGTTTCCATGTGCTGCAATCAGGTGTTGTTGTACTGTTGAGCTCAAGAGAAATTCTGTTTACTGGAATAAACCTTCCTGACTTCATGTGTCTGGTTTAAGGCTAAATCCTTCCGGAGCCCAAGGGGGTGCAGGGGCTCTTTGGGGCTTGCTGTGTCCAGGGCCTGGGAGAAAAGGCAGGTAACTGGGGGACACTGGGCCAGGCTTGGGTGCCCCTCAGCACCTGGTGGGGCCAGGCTGGGGGGTCTGTGAGACACCGGCTGGACCCATTGTGGGGGTTTATGCCTTGGGATGATTAAAGGGCTCTAATCCCCTGGAGAGTGCAGGGAGGGTGAGGGGGGTGATGCAAAGCTCTAATCTGGGTCTGCCAGCCAGGTAGGAGGGCAGCAGCTCTGCTGGGAGCAGTCCAAATGTGCCCCCAGCCTCTCTGGGGGTTTTTGGGGTGAGTCTGGGTTGCACCTGGTTTGAGGGAAGGCGGGGAGATTGGTGGGGAGAGGGTTGCTTGTCCCTCTAAATGGATGGATCTAGCTCTGAGTAGCTCAGCGGTGCCAGGCTGGTGGCACTACAACTGCACTTGGGACAAGGCAGGGCTGTGCCCAGCCTCTACCTGGTATCTTTGCTTCCTCCCCTTCTGCACACTCTTGTTTTGTGTGAAAGAAGGAACTCCTCCACTTGAGCAGATGAGTGGTCACAGAGGTCTGCACCTCAAGTGACAACCAAGTGACAAAGTGCCACCACATTTCTGGCGGATGTGCAGGCTGTCACATCCCCCTGGAAGCTGGGAGAGCCCATTCCAACCTGTCTCACCCACCAAAGCCACGTCCTCTGAGGGAAGGTGAGTCTCCATCCCCTCCTTTCCCACCCTCATCCCATTGGAGCAGCAGGACACCCCTACCTGGGGATGGGTGTGATGCCACAGGCTGGGGCTGTCCCTGCAGGGCAGGAGCTGGGGCACCCAGTGGGTCCCAGGAGCATCTCTTGCCTCTTGGCCTGGTTGGAGCAGCCGGGGACTGGTTCCCTGTGGGAACCCCCTTTGAGCCCTGCTGGGACCCTCCCCAGCCTTCGGGGCGGGCTGAGCTCCGGGACAGACCCAACTTTGTTTTGGGTTGCCAGGCAAAGGCTTTTCCCAGCCGCCCGCGGAGCCGGGGCAGCGCCGGCGTTGCCGGGGACCGGGGATGCCAAGCAGGGCCCTCGCTGGCTCCGGAGCAACCGGCTGGGCACGAGGAGCTGCGACAGGAGATCACCCTGCCCCTTCTCCCTGGCAGCAGAGGTTAAAAGAAATTATTTTTCCCACCTTGGTCGGTTTTTAGCAGGGCAAATCCCAGCCCAGCTACATCTCTCCTGCCAGTTTGGCCTTGCTTCTCTGGCACAGGGATGAAACGCTCCACAGAAGGAGCACCAGAGCCAGCAGTTCACCCAGCAGGTTCTGCAAATCTTGTTCTGGAGGACAGGCTCCATTCCTGCCTGCAGCAGGTGATGAGGAGCAGGAGGATTAGTAGCCCTTGTCACAGTAATCCCAGTGGGAAGTAGAGCTGCTCTTCACTTTATTACTACACAAAGCTTTCGCTACAACTAAATCCACACTAAATACTTGTTGTTTAAAATGCCATGATACACTGTTCCCACGCTTGGCTTTAATATTAGTCACAGGAATAATGTATTTAAATTAACTAAAATTGGAAAACTAAAGCCCCCAGGCCCTAAAAATACAGGCACAGCAACACTAAAAATTCCACAGACTGCCAGTCTCCAATAAAAACATCCCTGGGCGAATCTGAAAGTTATTACTTGATCCTGCATCACTGAAAGAGATAATTTCTGCTCTAGGATTAGCCATTACAGCTGCTATTACAGTGGGAAAACACACAGGAGCATCAGTTATCCTTCTTACCTGCTGTCCTCTCCTCTTAGCAGCTTCCCTGCTGTGGAGAGCGTGTAGGGCAGGAGAGGTCAGGCTGAGTAACTGTGTAGGGAAGTCTGTCCAGTGGGAGTGAGGCAAGAGCCTCTTCTTCATCCACGGATCTCAGATCTACTGCAGCAGAGGTCGGTTAACTCCTGCCCTAAATATATCTGCCCCTAAAAATATCTAAGAGCTATTTTCCCCCATATTCAACTTAGTGGAGAGCAGCAAACAGAGCCTCCAGGCTCAGCGGAGCAAGTCCTGAGCTGCTGGAAGAAGAGAGCGGTCTCCTTTCAGTGCATTCTCCTCCTTGCATTCATTAAAATCAGGGAAAATGAAGTGCAACGTCCCTTCACTGCTGGCCTGAGGTTTCCAGATCTGGAGCACAGCCCTGCAGCTTCAAGGGGGTTTGTCTCAGGAGCCTACTGCAGCTCTCAGCCCCCTCCTTACATAGCCATTGTGGTGGGGCTCAGCTCTATCAACCAACATCAACAATTATCAACCAATATCAACAATTTTCATCATATTAACTTGCCCTTTGGTTGTACTCACCCACACATGGGCTTCTCCCTGCCAGGATCCAGCAGTGCCCCCTTGCAACCCACCACACCCCAGAAAATTGTGTTCAAAGAGTCTCTGCTGTTCTTTACTACTTCTAAACCACTCTTTGAGCAGCCAAAGAGAGTAGCTGAAGCCCCACATCATGCTCAGGCACCTCAGATCTTTGTAATTTTTTTTTATTCAAGAGTAAAAAGACTGAGCTGCCAGCTTATGAGACCACCTCCACCAAACTGGTGAATCCTGATTTAAGAGCAGTGGGAGAAGTTTCTGCTTGTCCAGAAACTGGTGGTACCAGGAATCAACTGCTGGTGATTTTAGGCTCTGCTGGAACAGCACATTAAGGTTATAGTCATTCCAAGCAAAACCTGTGAGTTAGTAGCTGTTCCCCAGGTCCAAATTTCAGGCAGTAATCCTGGCTGGCGCAGCAAAGTGCGAAGTTGACAAGATGACAAAGTAGCTGAAGGAGACAGATGAAAATAGTTCCAGTGCAGTGCTGGCTCACTGGTGTCCTCCACACCCAGACCTTGCAACAGCGTCCAACTTCTCCCTGGAAACCCGGCCGCTGTCTGGATGTGTCTGTCAGGTGTCCAGCACCCCAGCTGGCTGCCTCAGTTCAGTGTAGCTCTTCTCCTCCACGTGGCTTGTCTGCTCCAGGAGCCACGGCCTCTCCCGGTCGCTGACATCCAGGCTCAGCGTCACCTCCTGGAAAACGCTGTTCACAGCAACCTGCACCACACAGAGGGAAAGCAGCTCAGTCCCAGTCCCGGGGCCAGCACTGCTCGTGTTCTCTGGGGAGAAGATGGGCTGTTGCTGCACCTCCTTAAAATGAAGCTTTTTGAACATGCAGATACTGGCTTCGTTTTCCTGACCAATCTTAGCCTCAAATTTGGTGATCCCCAGGTTTCTCACTCCTGCAAACGACATCAGAGAGAGAAGCATTTCTATCACCTGCTCAGCTGCCACATCTATGAAAGCACAGGGCTCCAGCTGTGGGGTAGACGCATCTCTTACTACCCTGCCTGTATCGCTGGGAATATGTGCTCCCAGATCCCAGCCCAACACTCCTGTCCCCATGCACTGAGCCACCCTCACCATAGGCCATCATCAGCAGAGTTGCCTCCTTGCCAAACCCTCTGCCTCGGTAGCTGGGCTCTGAAAGAGACAGCACAGAGTCAGATCCAGTGAGGGGAGACAAAGCAGCCACACTAGCCACTTTTCAGAAGAAGCTGTGACCTGGACACACCACAGACTGATCAGTGCTGAACAGCCACAAGAATAAAAGGCTGCTGTAGGTAACATCTGACTGTAGCTGGCTTTAGCCATGGCGACAGAGGGCCAAGCTGTGGAGCAGAACTTGACCTGCAATCATGATTTCAATCTCGCCCACAGTCGGGTCCTCAGTGTTGGTGAGGAAGAGGTTCACGTCCCCCACCATGGAGCTCTCCTCCGCCTGCCCGGGCCAGCGTGCTGCGTCCAGCACGATGAAGGTGCACTCTGGGGAAAACAAGAACGTGACAGCATCTTCAGAGTCTGCTGAGAATTATTCACAAGTTACCAAGAAATGAAATCAAAGGCATGGAATGGACAGAGGAACAGTTTCCACATGTTAACAGCAAGGAAGGGATAATAATTTGGCTTCCCACTCCAGGTGTGCCAGCTCCCACCCATAGAAATGTAAGAAATACTTGGAAAAACCCGTTGTGAGGGTGACACAGACACCAAGACTAGAAACAGCCTTTGTTTAAGGCGTGTGAAAACTTCCACCCCATGTCTGAGGTCTCCCTGCCTTGTCTTAGCAGCAAGTTTGGGCAAAGAATTGTTTGGTGCACAAGAGGCTGAGACCAAGTGATTCACCTGGTCCATGTTATTGCTGCTTTGAGTAAGGTTTTTAATGCCAGCTAAGACAAATGCTCCAGACTGAGGTCTTTGCCAGCTTCGGTATTTTCCAGCTCACTAGATTTCTAGCAGGCTTTTATGGGCAGTGATTCATTACCTGTAGGAGAGTCAGGGAACCGACTCAGTCAACACACCTCAACCAGGTGATCATAAAATAATTTGATTTATCAAGGAAAAATACAACCTCCTTCCACCTTTTTACAACAATCAGACCTGCATGTGTTGGCTGTGCAGCAACTCAGCACATAATGCTGTGGGGAGTGAATCACTGCAATCTCTGAGAAAATGCAGCAAAAGGACACAAACAGCTCGGGGAAGTGGATATTCTCCACTTCCCCAACCATAAATCAGCTACAGTGAGAAAAACAGTTCAAAGCTGCTGTTATACAAAGTCTCACATCCCCTCTGGTTCAGGGGAGCCCATTCACTGGGCACTCCCAGCTCACTGTGGGTTCTTTCCAGGACAGAAAGGACCTTCTCACCATTCCCACCCTCCCTTAGACAGTATTCCAGATCTCACTGTCAGCATCATCCCGCCAGCTGCGCTGCATCTCGTACTCCTGCTCCAGACTGAGGGGCTCCGAGGCCGTCAGGCGCTGCAGCTCCTCTGACTGCATCCACTCGTGGTACCTGGCAATGGACCCAGCCCCACGTCACTGCCCCAGCCGCAGCACAGCAGGCAGATCCCCACCAGTGCTCTAAGGGTCAGGCCATCATAAAGCAGCTCTGGAAACACTAGCCTGGTTTTTGTGGTAACTTAAAAGGGATCCACAAACCTCTGTCCCTTATTGAACACACTGCTCTCTGTGGATATTTAGGAAGTTTGTCTGTCCTGTGGCTTTGTCTGGAGTGCCCAATGCAAACCTGATGTTAAGAGCACTGAGCATTGAGTTCTGGTGCATTTTATTCCAGGTGAGACCAATACACCACTTTCTGGACACTGACAAAACACTAATACTGGCATCTTTGTGCCAAGGCTGCAGCTGCCCAGGCCAGCGCTTCACAAACTGTCTACATGCCTAATTTATCAAATATCCATGTGGCTTTACACGTTGAAGCTTTGTTCTTCCACTGTCACTAGGGAAAGGCATCCATGAACAGAACTGCTGATGTTCACTCACAGCCAGGTATTTCCCTTTTCCAGCCCTGCCTGGGATGGTGCTGATGGGGACAGAGGGCACCTCACTGAATTCTTAGCAGTCCTCTTTCCACTGACTGATTCCCAAGGAGAAGCGGGCCCTGCAGGGGGCAGGCAGGGCCCTTCCTGACCCCCAACTCCCTTCAAAGAGAGAAGTGAAATCAGACCGTGCAGGAGTGTCCGAGGAGGACACGAGCCACGTACCGGGGCACGTGTGCAGCAGTGTAGGGCACCAGCGCCACCTTCTTTCCTTGCAGCACCGTGTCCTGGTTAATCTTCATGGCCTCTGCACTGAGGGAGAGACCCAGCACCCCGCTCCGTGTCTCCGGCGAGGCTAAGGGATGGGGCAGCGTTGCCTGGAGCCTTTCGGGAGCGAGCGGCGGCTCTCACTATGCGGATCTCCCGGGTCGTACCAATCTCCCCCACATTAATAAGCCCGCATCCCTCCTCCAACGCCGCGACGGGAACCCCGGGGCTGGAGGGGTTCCGGGGCCGGGGGGGCTCCGGGACAGAGGATAACCGGCACCGGAAGGTCACGTGGGCCTGCCGCGCGGCTCTTTCCGCGCATGCGCGGGGACCCGCATGCCTCCCCGCCGCGGATTGTTGCGTCATCGCCTCGCCCCTGTGACCCCGCC